>JBBMKB010072755.1:0-13805 GCA_037833945.1 Alaria marginata | reverse complement strand
TTTTAGATTGTACAGATGAACAGGAGTACTGCACGAAAAGGTGCTACTGTAGGCCTAAAGGGGTGATGGGGGCGACGGAGTAGGAAGGAGGGGGGGGAGGGACTACTGCTGTAGTAATTGTTTTAGATTGTACAAATGAACAGCAGTACTGCACGAAAAAGTGTTATTAATAGGTCTAATATATGTACCCGTTTTCGTGCACCAACACGTACATCATATTATGCTCGTATTATACCAGGTATAATATTACAGTAGTATAGTAGTGTTAATATACGAGCGGACCAACATATCGACCAATACATGGACCAACACCCGACCCGAAACCTTAACAGCCCTGACCCCAACCCGGACCTGATGCTCGGTTGGTGGGCTTAGTATCTTATCAAAAATTAAAAATATACTTCAGTACTAAATAGAGCTCTGAGATATAAAAAACGTTTTGAGGGGGACAACATATGACGGCTGTGGAACGCTCCAGCATGGGCTTGGTATATACTAATATGATACCAGGGTACCAGAGATGCATGCTACGCGTTACACGTAACCTCTCGCTCGCGCTGCTGTCTGTACTGGAAATATAGAGACGAGTACAGTTGTTGTTGTTGTTGTTGTTGTTCTCACATCAACTCGCATAAATAATCAAGCCCGTGGTTACAGGACAGACTCCAGTCACTCTGGAGTGGATTAATACCCCAGGGGAAAAAATAAAACAAACCAAAAGTGGTACACGGAAATATCATACGAAGTATAAAAAAGCAAGACGCACATCCGCCAAAAATATATAAAAGAGAAATCGGAAGTCAGCGTGCCTACTACTAGTACGCATCAGGCCTATACTGGTACATAAGTTTCAAGTGTTGGCGGGCGGCGATACAGGGTACCATGTACACGCTGGTAGGTTATACCTGGGTAGGTATATAGGTTACCCGGGTACCCCAAAGTACATACTCTACCTGTGGGTAGGCTATCTGGGTACCCCAAGGTGCATACAGCAGTACCCTACCAAGCATATGTTTGGAAGGTTTTAATGTTATTTTGGAACGACTTGCCAAACTGATTTTCATGCTGCCAAAATAGCAAACTATTTGCTAATTAGTTGTGCCGTTAATAACGGCTCTTGGGAAAAAACGAGAAACGAAAACGCACAAAAAAAACAATGGCTGTTTGAAACGAAATCTTGCCAGAAAGCCGGACCCAACACTCAAAACTCTTGCCGTCGTAGTGCCTAGTGCTGCCCAAAGACCGTTCGAGAGACCTGCAGCATGCTAAAAAAGGGGGAAAGATCGGCACGATGCCATCTTCTGGCTGGTGTGATGGTGCAACAGAACAAGGGGTCCAGCTGGAAAACCCGGAAACACTTTCGCGCGAAAACGCGATTCTACGTTCTACGCGGTCTTTTCTGAACGTGGCCTCAAAACTACTTATAAAAGCATGTTTTCCCGTGTTTTACTGGGCGTCTGCGGGACTGTCGCCTACAGAAAATTTTATTGGAAACCCTAACCCTAACCCTAACCCTTTTTCTTACTGTCATACCCCATAGCCTGCAAGTGATTCGACTATCCAAGGTTACGATCGGAGTGACTTCCCCTATTTGGAAACGTCGACATTGTACAAAACTTCTCGCTTCCGACCCTCGAAGAAAGTTGTGCTTTGCGATCTTAATATGTGTCTGACGGGCTTTCACCGAAACAATATCCTATTGGAACCCCTAACCCTAACCCTTTTTCATCCCGTCATATATAGGTCATAGCCCATATAGCCTGCAAGTGACTCGATTTTTCAAGGTTGAAATCGGAGGAGCTTCCCCCATTTGGAACACGCCAAAAAATTACAAAATTTCTCCCTTCCAACCCGGACACGAAGAGGTATCATAGAGAATACGATTGTTTTAAATATCATGTTTATATGGTAACATACAATAGCCAATAGTAGCCTGCGCTCAATGGTGGCGACAAAAAAAAAAAAAATGCCTCGACGCCCAAATGGCATTTCATACTAGCGGGCGATTTCTGTTCGCCGTGTGTTCTCATGTGTTAAAGAGTACAACAGCTGCAGTTGTTGCACTAAAAAATCGAGTGCTTGTTGTGAGTGAGTACCAGGCGTGCACCTGACCTAAAGAGGGTTTCGGAGCATTTAGTAGAGGGACACTGAACCAAGGTTCCACAAAAAATGCGGGTATCCGGGTACCTGTATCTCAATTTCCCGGAGGTTCCGTAAACCCACGGGTTTTGAGGTCGGACCCTACTCGCCAAAACGGGTAGGATCTACCCCTGTACATCCCTCGGGTACCCGGGTAATTGTCAAGAGGGTTAATCCGTGGGGTACCGGGGTAGTTGTCAGGAAGGTTAAACCTCTACAGCAGTAGCAGCATTACCGTGAATAGCCCACTCGCCACGCGTCTCTCAACAGTAGACCTTACCACATATTCGAGAAACCCGTTCATTGGTCAACTGCTGACATTGCGGGATGTTTAATTGGTGAACACACGTACACACGCAGTCATTTGCCTTTAGCACCCTTATCCACCCGGACCTGATCCGACCCGGGACCTGATTCCACTCGGACCTGATCCCATTTGACACATGTAGAAATACAATTAGGCCTCTGCAGAATCCGCCGGAGGCCGTGAGCGCGAAGCGCGAATATCCCACGTGTTGATCGCAGCAAACCGAGGGTCGGCCATACAGCCAGCAAACAATTTATTGAATCAGTGGTAAGGTGTCCTCCGATCGCGCCTCATAGTGACAAATACCAAGAATACCAATACTCGTACCGCTGTGTGCTTTGCTGGCTTGTGTAAGTTCCGCTTTTCGTATCCAGTACGTTTGACATTGCTCTGTATCATATCATAGTTAGTGGCCACAGAGCTTGTACCTCTCTACCGTTGTAGGATGAATAATGGTGTTAGCCAGAGAACGGTACACCGGGGGTGTTTCGCGGACACTATATGTGCTGCATGCCGATGGGTAGAAAGAACGGTAGAAGAAACACGGTAAAAAAAACAACAGTGCGATGCAAGTCAGTCCGTAGCTGTGAACGTGTTATCTACGGATATCCGTGCTGGCTATATTATAAAAAAATATAAAAACAGTCTAGCTGTGAGATCTAGGATTTTGTCGAAACTCACTTCGCAAGCTGTGTGTGATACATCGATCGCGCGTTTTACGGGGGGTTTAAATGTCCTCATGAAGGGTATAGGTCAGCGACTCCCCTTAGTACTAGCGAGTTGGCTATATCTAATAGCACACGCTTTTTCTTGTCAAAGTTCTTCGTGCCGCGGGTCTCCTGGATGGCTCGAGGTTGAGTTTTGATTGAGCTAAGGCGGGATGCATGCAGGCCGTAATAGACAAAGCTCAACGCATCCCTTACAAGTAACGCCTACTGGTACAAACATGCCTGGTTCACAAAGCACACTACTTGCTCGTAAGAAACTCATTTCCAGTTTTTTATTTTTCCTCTCTCCAGCTGTATCACTATCGACACAAAAAAAAACGTGCACACCAGAGAAAGAGAGCAAGACAAAAATGGTGGAAGCTCGAGCCCCTTGTATGAAGTGGCCGTCGAAATCTTTAGGTATGGGCTGTTTTTAATTGTTTTGCCTCAGTTTTGGTGGCTCGCTGTGGCCATCGGCGTGGTATCAGGGTGCTCGGTGGGCGCTGCCGGCAGCTAACTCTGTCTTCCATCCAGGGTCAGCCAGTGCGAAGGGCTAAGGTCCGGGTGGGATCAGGTCTGGGTGGGATCAGGGCGCCCAGCGGGGGTAGAGGGCTCGTGTGGTTCTCAAAAGATTTCTTGGAACACGTGCAAACAGTTCCTCGTGTGGTCCTCGACCAATAAGAGCTGCGCTCTCAGATCCGGCGACTACTTTGGAAAAAACTACCGGGAAACTCCGGCCTGGGGGAACCTTAACCGTCTGAAAACGACACGCATGGTATATATGTAAAGCATGCAAAAAAACTAGCTTCTGCCTGGACTGCTGTTGCATGCTCCTTGCGCTACCGGTGCGGTACTGCGTACCTCGAAGCTAGTAAAAGTGGGGGTGTCGTGAGATGGTTGTGTGTTGTGTGTGAGAGAGATGGAAATTTGAAAAGGGTTTCATGGAGATTATATACGAAATACTGCCCAGGGGACGTGATTATGTGATGATCATTGCCACACCCGGTGTTTCGGTGTTTCCAGTTCCCGTAGATTCTGTACAAAATTTTGCAAAGGGAGCTTTTACGTACGGGGTTGATACGTTTTCATCCCCGGAGTTTCCAGGGGAGAACATCGGGTACCCGGGGAATCGAATACCCGGCGGGTATCGTGGTGTGCTGATCGTACCCGTGACGGCTATTGGCAGGACCGGGTAATAATCGCGAGTACCCGGGTATTTGGTGAGTATTACCTGGGTACTTGGCGGCCGGGTTACATCTTTACGAGTATGATATGATACCTCTGCTTGCTTGTTGGTTGAATCATATATGCCTGTATCATCAGGAAAATATTATACGTACCAGGTACGCTCGTATACCAGTATATTCTACACTCGTATTATATGAGTGTACAAGCACAACGTATCATACCGGCATCGTATCGCGTATTACCTGGTACAGGAATAAAATATGAGGAAAACAAACGTAACATTTGCAAACCAGACAGTCCGAAAAGCCCGATGACCAATGACTGGCGCTACGCGTATGAGCGCTTCAACCGCCACTCCTCTGCTTTGCAAAAGTTCATGGAGGAGATGGGTGTGGTGTTGTTAGGGCTGCGCCGACAGCAACCACATACTGGTATTGGCAACACAAACCTGTAGTCTACCGGTACATCATTTGTAATCGAATCGCCAACTGCAAACTGCGTTGTCTAGATAGACTTACATACAATATGTTAAAATCTCCGCAGCGCCAACGACATCTACAACAACAGCTGCTGCAGCAGATCTACATCTATCTCCTGGAGAAGTAGATCTACTACCGATGGACACGCTACTCGTTTTCACCCTGTGGTATATATACCTGTTATGATCAGATCCGCCAACACACATATATACTCTGTAGCTTATATTGGTGCAAAACAACACAACAGCAACAACAACATCCCCCCCATGCTCCGTCTCGAAAGGGATGCGTGGTCAATGGTCAAATGACTTAGGCAGGCAACAAATGAGTACGCCCCCCCCATCGCACCTACTGAGATACCACCTGGTAGTTGCCTTACGCATACCTGGTATAGACTACTGGTACTGCTGCATGTATTGTGCAGTCTAGACTGACAGTCTATATTTGAAAGTACTGCTGCGTTGCTGTGGTGTACCGGGTATACGTACCACTGCACCACTGCCGGTGTAAAGTACGACCACATGCTGTACTGGCTGCTGGTCCCCTATCCGGTATCAAAGCGTATCAGAGTACAGTATGATACAGACGTACAGACTCTGCATTCAACCACTGTCTACAATTTTTGACGAGACGTGATACCAAGAGCGGAGAGCTCTTTGAGACAACTAGCGAAGCAACTTTGGCAGGAATACAAATACTGGATCAATACCGGCGGGGGGAGGGGGCTCTCCTATCTACCAAGTACCTGGTACCAAGTACCAGGATCAAAATCGGGGGGGGGGGCTATCATATCTACAGTAGCAGGTACATACCAAAAATATTTACCAGGTATGCTTGTCGTAAATGTACTCCTTGTAGACCACTGCTGCGCAGAGTACTGGACACCTATGTATCAATAATAAGAAACAGGAATAGCGCTGGTTCAGGCTGGACTTCTTATTTGACAACGGGGGCGTTCTGCACTAACTTCAGTATAACGGCTGCCGAATTTCTTATTTTGGGGTCAACACCAACCTGCCTTTCTTATTATCAATACTACTCGTCTATGATGCCCTATTTCATATTATGAGGTGTCCTGGACTGCAGCAGTAGACTTCAGTAAGTCTACCCAGGGTACTTGTCTACTGCTGGTTTGCAGGTAGAGGCGCTAACAAAGCGACAGCAGTAGAAACACGAGCACAACTTTTGCACCGACACGTGTCCTTGTACTTGTCTACTGCTGGCTTGAAGGCACAGGCGCTATCAAGGCGACACCAGAAACACGAGCACCAAGCGAGCCCTTTACTTATCGGCCTTGAGGCTCAAGGCCGATAATCAAAGCAACCCCTTTATTGAGTTGATTACCAACACTAACTAGCCTTGAGCTTCTCGTATCACCACTACTACCGCTCTGTTGCTGTACAACATACCCATCCCTCTGAAACACAGGTCTGCCGAGAGACGCACGAAACGACGATATCCAACACTAGTACTGACAACTCACAGCGCTACACGCGAGTAGCTTACACCTCATACCTCATCACTCACTCACTCAACATGACAGCGCGACAGGACAGCAACAGCAGCAGTAGTGGGTAGTGGGTGTGTGTTCTCCACATGAAACTGATATTTACTATTTCCACCCATCCACATACAGTACAGGACACCAAATAAGAAACAGGCTAACAAGAAACGCAGGCTGAGATTTACAGGAAAATAAGAAATTCGGGAGCCTTGATGCTGAAGTTAGGGTAGAATACCCCCCCTCCTAAATAAGAAACTCAGCCTGGGTCAATATTTCTGTTTCTTAATAGGTGCCCTGCACTGTATACAATGCCAACTGCAATGAGTACGAGCAGCGAGGGCAAAACACATATACGAGGTCTAGACTAATATGCAAGCCAGGACACGAGCCTAATCGCAGGGGAAAAGAAGGAAAAAATAGGAAAAGGAAAAACAGTTGGACAGAAAGAGGGAAGGAGGGAAACAGGAACGCAGTGGTACCCAGGAAAAGGTAAACATGAGTGAAACAGGATAATAGTACCGATTGAGAACTGCCAGTTGCCCGCTATAGTGCCTGTGAAATCGATTGGCACAGACGGGAACGACGATATCATAGTGCGGAGTAGTGCCGGTTTCCGATATAGTGCCGGTATTTCCGACTGGGACACACCGAGGCACCGACCCTGTAGGTGGAGGGACCACTACTGCTGCGGTACAGAGCAAAGATGTCAGGAGACGGTCAGTCAAGGAAAAATGTACAGCGGTCAAGGGAGTAAAACCGAGCTGTGTAGACTAAAATCTAGTAGTTAGACGTCCGTCAAGGTATTTTTTTGGAAAATTTCCGTCCGTCAAGGGATGAAAGTGCCGTCTCCTGACATCTTTGGTACAGAGTAGAGAGTACCTGAAAACCCCCAAAAAAACGCTGCTGTACGTAGACTACAAGCAGTAGCAGTAACGAGATATTCCGCGTCTGATCGCGAGGCAACCACCACTGCAATGGCGCACAGGTCTGTTTTCGTTAGATCCACAGGACCAGCGACACATCACCCTCCCGCCTCTCACCTATCTTGACTGTAGCAGCTTCGCAGCCCGCTGTCCCCCCCATGGCCGATAGCAGACCCAACCCGAGCAGGATGCCAACCAGACGGCGAATACAAGAGCGACGCATTGCATCAAGACAGCCCAAAAGCTCTACGAGTAGCAGTTTCCTTCCTCTCCGGCTACGAGATGCGGGACAGCAGCGCAGAGCTTCCGGCGCCGCCGGGTCGAGACCCACGACGCCGATGCCCGTGCAAGGTCTCCCCTTCATAGCCCTGCTAGTGCTGCTGTTGCCCTAAAACCCCGTGTCTGATTTGCGCACGCCACGGCAAACATCCAACCATGTCCCTGAATATGTTTGATGGTAGGCTAAATTCAACGAGCGATATTGCGAGACTGGCGTCAAGCTTGGGCGAAGCGCTAGTCGGCAACTCGAGATCCTCAGCAGATGGAGGGTGGGGAGGGGATTTTACTGCCGTAGCAGGTTGGTGCCGCTCCGTGCGAAGTGCAGAGCGCGACGCTGAGTCAAGTCAATAGGGTGGATCGCCGCGACGAAATCATGGAAGCAGGAAATTCAAAAAAAGGTAAACCATCATGTTCCAGGATTAAGAATAATGAGTTTGCTTTTCGAACCAGTACGGGTGAATTTGACCAATCATAGACCATTATTCAAACAATACCCCGGCAGCCAGCAACTACACATGATTGGTCGACAATTTCGACCGCATCATGCAACCCCGTATCCTAGGTATCCGGTATCCGGCGCGGCGCGCGGGAGCAAACAAACACACAAACGGGCACAGACTTAAGGCCTGTGCCTGCAAGCCAACAAGTAAGTGGGGACGCGGCGACAATTCATCGCGCTGATCGTCGTCCTGCCGTTGTATTGGTCGTCGCGTAGACGTGTACCAGGTTTATTGAACTCGCGATAACCTGACAAGTAGGTATTAATAGCGGAGACGACGCCAGGCGTACGCCACGGGCATTCGCGAGTACTTTATAGCGTTCCTCTGCTGTGTGTGATACGACACTGCTGCTGCCACAAAGAGCAGCACAGGAGCATATAGGGCCAAGGTATTGCAAAGCACTTGGGGGCACGATATAATTATGAAAAAGGTGTAACATCAGCCGTCGACATATAGTCAACTAACCGAGGGTTTATTTTCGGATCGCCCGCAATAGGACATGTTGTCCGATGTTTGTAATTTCGTGGTTCACTCGGTCCACCCGTTGGGATGAACACACCGCCCCAGCCAGTATGCTGGACCAAGACATATATACCATAGATACAGGCCAGGCCCCGCGCTGCCGTCCGCCGCGACATTCTTTCAGCTCCCCTGCTCGGTCGTAGCCCTCACACGTGTGCCATTCTGGACGTGTTCGTGCCACAGACGGACGAATGATACAGCAGCAGTGGCCCCACCGAGGTTTTTTCGAGACCCACCGGCACAGCCCTTGCGGGAGGGATGTGCACATTATTTTACTTTATTCGCGGATAGCCGCGGCTGTATCCGCGGCCGTCCGTGGCTGTATCCGCGGACAACCGCGGCCGTCCGTGGCCGTCCTTTGCTGTATCCGCGGACAAACGCGTTCCGCGGACGTCCCTGGACATTCGCGGATACCCATGGTTGTCCGCGGATACGTCCACGCCTGTCCGTGGATACGTCCACGGACGTCCGCGGCGCTGTTTGCCGCGGACGTCCGCGGATATGTCCGCGGCTGTGTCCACGGCGACGTCCGCGGCTGTGTCCGCGGCTGTGTCTGCGGCACGCCATGACTGTGTCCGCGGCCAATCGATGTGAATGTCCACGGCAACGTCCGCGGGCATCCGCGGACCTGTCCACGGCCAACTCCGTGGACATGCTGACGTGAGTGCGCTGGTAGAGTGGGAGGTGCTTCGCTTCCGCACCAGGTAAGGAGGTGGTTCGTTCGCCTTCGGCTCCTCACGGTTTTCAGTATCAGGCCGCCAAGTGGGAACGCTCCCGGACAGGGGTCAGATCCCGGAAGGCCACGTGGAAATGGGATCAGGCCCCAAGCAAACTCAGCACGAGCGAGGCTTGAAGGGTGGAGATGGACCGCGGACAGTAGTGGTCGAAGAAGAGCAACGGTAGTATCAGTAGTGTATACCTGGTATTGTAGACGCAGCAATTGTGGCGACATTAATAGCAATAGTGGCAGAACATTAATAGGGTGGTTGTAAACTCAGTTGGCCGAGTTAGAGGATGTATCTCGTAGCTCCATTGATGGGTCTGGCCCAATTTTTGCAACTTAACGGAACTTCCAACCATGCCGGTACCCACGACTACTGACCGACGTACAGTAGCCTAACAGGTAGTTCCTTCCAAGTGAACAAAATAGATACTTTGGGGTTCGAAGCACCCTATCTCGTCAGCAATCTCCGGGGCGGACTCCGCGTCGCATACTACTCATAACTCTCAAAGCTTTTGAACCACCCAACTTCTCTTTAGCCCCAAGAGAAAATATAATAAAAGGACGAAAAACCGTTGGTGACTAGACTCGAACCCGCACACAAAAGTGGAACGTGGAACATGTACGGCCTACTTCGTATGTGATGGGCCTATATCTACGTGGCAACAGCGACTCAGCTCTCCGCGAATCGTCCGCCGACCCCGCCGGGTCCGATACTTGCAACAACTATTCTACCACGTAGCTGGCTCCACCAAATATTACAAAATAACTCGACCCCTATTCTAAGCGAAGTCAACAACCCGTGAATTGGGCAACACACTTTCATAAAAAGGTTCCAGCCACTCCCTTTCACGACGGCTGCGCTACGGCAGGAGCTCGCCTTTTACTGTGAACTAACCCCGCCCGCACCCCTATCTTCTCAGGGACAGCGCCGGTCCAGCCGTGGTGGCCGTGTGTCCGCGCGTCGCTCACGCAGCAGAGAAAGGAAAAGCACGAATGACATCATGAAGCGAACTCACAAAACTACGAGCGAACGCGCCATAGAAATTTCGTAGTCCCAATTGTCTGACAAGGTCAGTTTTCTGGTTCGCCAGACAGTCAGGGAATGATGAACGAACAAAAGAACGAGCCCAACTTTTCGCCAGTGTAGAAAGCGCCAGTTAATTTACAGCAGCAGCAGCATAATATCCTTCTCGAACAGAACGGTAGCAGGCAGGAAGGCATGCGACACGATACCACGCCTCCCCCTATCCCCCCCCCCCTGACCTCTTCCGCGTTAGCCTTCATCCCTCTCAAACACATTCGCCAAGCCCCGCCCCGCCGCGCGAGGTGCAGAGCGCGAGCTGTGCAGAGCGCATGGGCCTTGAAGATAAGTGCTGGTCTCAGAAGTCCCAAAACCCTTTCAGCGACTGGTGTTTTTACTATAACGATGGAATTGACGCGTTGTCGGCGCTCGGCCCCCCTCCGATAAGAAAAACCGCCTGCGGAGGCAACCGCACATAGTTCAAGGTGATCGGGCGGTACGAACAGCGCAGGGGGTTGGCTTGTCTCCGTTGACATGTGAGGGTCTAAAGTTGGGGAATTCTGCATGCAATGCTAATGCATACCAGGTGTAAGAACAGTGTTTGTGTAACAGGTTGGGGAACTGGCTGTCATCCTGGTACTGTACCCCGCGTGAGGTTTTATTATTAATAGGTCATTTTTTCGTACCAACTCGTAGCCTATAAAACTACCAGCTCTGCTTTTTCGTGGCCACAGGCCACAGTATGGCAATGAGCTGCAACGACGTCAGATGAACACCACCACCGCCAACCACGACCACCAAAACAATAATACCAACAAGAACAAGAACAGCAACAACAACAACAACAACAACAACAACAACAACAACAACAACAACAACAACAACAACAACAACAACAACAACAGCAGCAACAACAACAATAGCAACAACAAGTTTGTGCTGTGCGTTTCAGAACTACTGACTTGCGCTCGACTAGACTTTGCGTTCGCCGAGACAAGCAGCCCCTTACGATGCCTGTTTCATGCCCCGACCATCCTGCTATCTATCTGCGCTTCGTACAAAACATTTTGGCGCTTGAACAGTCGACCGTACCACGGGTGTGCCTGGCACGTGCCAGCCCGATCCCGAACCCAATCATACTGCCGTACTGGGCGAGGCCCCAGCCTGCCAACTCTATACAGAACCGTGACCTTCTGTCAGAGACATGCCAACGCGATCCCGAACCTGACCATACTGCCGTACTGAGTGAGGGCCCAGCCTGGCAATCATGTACACAACCGTGACCTTCTGTCAGGGTGGGGAGGTTGTTGTTCCCTCTACTAAACGAGTATGTACCCTGTACTCTTCTCATGTGTCGCCATCACCTCGACTACAGGTGTCATACTTGCTATGATACGAATTACGAGTACCTGGCAGATCTAATTTTCTTACCATGGTATTGCAGTACAGTACAGGACACCTAATAAGAAACAAATACTGACCCAGGCTGGGTTTATTATTTGGAAGAGCTTGCGTTCTACAATAACTTCAGCATAAAGGCTCGCAAATTTATTATTTTCCTATAAATACGAGCCTGGGTTTCTTATTTTGTTTTCTTAATGAGTGTCTTCTACTGTACCACCGCGAGACGGGTACAACACGTAACCACGCACGCGTAACACTTATCAGTACCTGGTACCTGGAACTAAGCCCTACCTGGTAGCTGCGAAGGCATGCCTTACATAATGCCTCAGAGCCCTTTCTCAGCAGGGGCCTGCCTTAGACGCTGTCTCGTGCCTTGCGTGCCTTATTTTCGTAAGGTAACGTCCGTGTGCTCGAAAACGGGCAAAAAGGCACTTTTGGAGCACCAATAACGCCGTTAGATATAGGAAATGCAGGTGAAGAAATCCACCAAGGGAATTTTTTCGCTGGTTGAGAAGGTCGGTACCGCCCTCCGAAAATACCGCTAAAACACTCATCTCCAGGCGAAGACGATGCTGGCGAGTTTTATTTTTCGAGTGTGCTTTGCCTCCTCATACAAAAAAACAGTACAACATTACCAGGTATTCCTTATACACTGGTGACTGTTTTCACAAGTAAGTATTTTCCGGCGGATTTCGACAGGCCTCGGGATTCCACAGGTGTACCGGCCTTCCGCGCAAAAAACAAACAAAAAATGAAGAAGAAAAGGTCAAAAACCGGGTCTGCGACGTCTACTCAAGTATTGTTATACGTGAAACCCATCCAAACGACAAAAAAAACAAAGGGAGGGAAACGCTTCTTTTCAACCGTCGCCAGGTGTACTTTTTTTTTTTTTCATCCTTCGGCGGATAGGGAAAAATAAAGCTTACGCTCACCACACTTTCACGTATTTTGTACATGTCGTGTGTCAATTTAACTCAACTGGTTTCGCAATCCAGCGCTAGCTGGCATATCCTTCAGTCCCCGTGGTAGTGACAGCGCGAGCTGTCCCTACCGACGGTTACCGTTACTTCTACCGCACCGCGAGCTGCCGTGGTATACGGACACGTGAGTATGTACCGTCACTTTATTTTTAAAGGAAAGCAAAAGTTTACGAGATATTCATACTTATATGCAAAATGGTCGATTTTTGGCTGATTTTGGCCAGATTGTGTGATGCGTTTTGGCTGATCACACACAACTCGCTTGATTTTAGAATAGTTATTATACCCTCAGCCTTGCTGATCACGGTCGAGGTCGTTTAGGTTTTTGATTCATCGTACTTTAAAAGTTATAAGCCGAAATATATATAAATAGACAAATTGCCCTGCATGGACCACACGAACTTCCTAAAACAGGGTTCGGGGCAACGCCAGGGGATCTCTTAGGGTCGATCTTAACCATACCAGGTACGTATTATACCAGGTATAAAATTTCGTTTTTTCCTGAAATTTCGGTATTATTCCCAAATTCGAAGATCAAAGTACAGCTGCAGCTGCCTCGCTAAACAATCGTCCACGCGGCACAGAACCGTCACTACAGCAGCAGAGCGCGCGGAAACCATCTGTGTGGTGGTCCCACTGCAGTCGGCCTGACACGTATATAGGCAGGTGTCGGTGCCCTGGAGAGTGAAATCCATCACCACCTCGTCGCGCTACAACGCCCTACGCTAAAAACGTCTCAGCTGCTGCCCTCAGCGAGCTCAGTCAGTCGGCCACCTCGGTGCGACCACTTTGTCAACTCGACCATGAGAGCCCAGAAAGCTACTGCGCCTTCGCTCGGTCATGGCTTGTGGAGGACCTTGGGCCCAACCCTGGCCGGTCTTGTGTGCTCGTGGGGGGTGGAGCAGCTAGCACGGCGCGGTTGCCCGATCCTCCTCACCCTTGTACCTAAAAATGTCGAGGTGCTGAGTGGTGGGGTTGTTCGAGGAACGCAGCAGCAGTCCAGTACGAGCTAGCTGCGAGTGTGCTGACCCCGTCCTGCCGACGACGCCATCTGTCGAGGTGCTGAGTGGTGGGGTACAGGAGATGGCGGTACTGGGAGGCACAGCTTCGCGTTGTATAGCTTGTTCT
>JBBMKB010072744.1:0-13806 GCA_037833945.1 Alaria marginata | reverse complement strand
GGAGGAGGTGTTGTCGTTTGTTGCTTGCCTTAGTCATTTGGTCATTGACCACGCATCCCTTCGGAGGCGGAGCACGGCGGAGGGTCGGGGGGCGGGGGGGGGTATTCGGTTGTTGCTCGCCTTAGTCATATGACCGTCAACCACGCATGCCTTTCGAGGGCGGGTAGTGGATATCACTGATGACTCGCGTGCAGCACGCACTATTCTATGCTCAACTTGAGTAGAAACCTTACCGCCCTAAAATGCCGCCTTGAAGTCACGTGGAACATTATGATTCCCTTAAATTCCACTCGGCGTACCGAGTGAACGCAGCATGGCTTGCTAGGCTCGGACTGTGGACTACAGCCGGTAGGATTATGCAGTGACCCCTGACAGACACCTACTACGCCGGCGCATAATCGGCAAGATATATTGTCGGCAAGATATTGTCGGCAAAAGAGAGTCGACTACGTAAAATACCTCACACCGTGTCGCGCTCCCTCTTCACTACAAACCTTGGTGCCGTCTTTAGGCTCTAGTAGTTATGTATCGCAGGTTATCGACTGTACGGCATCGCGATGATGGTGCGTGGCGTGGGGCAAAGAGCGAGCAAGCGAGAACAATTCTAACGGCAACATACAGCAGTGTTGGCATTCCAACGGTCGCAATTCGTCCAGTTTTGCCCAACCCTAGCACCTGGACCTCCCCTCTCCTCTGTTGGTTTTCTAAAAATTATTTCAAATACGTCAGCTGTGAGTTCGGTTTGTTTGGAATTGATGCGCGCGACGATACAGGTAGCTCTTTTCTTGGCTGAAACTGTTTCTGGACGATGGGGCTCCTTAACCCAGAATCGTCGGAATTGCAGCATTGTTCTTTTGCAGCATGTTTCGTTGTATACCTAGACCATGAGATTGTTCATCCCCTAGAACTTTTTTTTGTCCACATAATCAGTTTTTGGGTGATTTAAAAAACAAAAACAAAACTCAATTTTACTCTCCAGCTTTGGACTAGCCGTGGTTACAGGTGCCGTCCCTTCTCCCACCCCCAGTGCTTTCGTTTGTATCGCTTAGAGGGTTCGTTCAGAATTTCCCAACGCTCGTCGAGGTTCATCGAATTTTGCCAACTCTTTCACTCTCTCGCGCTTCCCGCGAATCAATCTTATCACAAGAAAAAGTCCCTACAGTAGTGGTCCTGCTGTACCAGGGTACGTCACAAGCTTGGAGCTTGACCATTTTCGTCCGAAAAGCAACGTACAAGCTCGGCCATGTACTCTTGTTGTGTTCTATCTGGTATACTGGTGTGTTCTGTTGTGATACGTTTTTCTGCCTTTGGTACGAGCATGCACTCGGAGGGGGCTCGAACCAGCGAGTTTGACCGTACTAGTTACGAGGTTAACCCACTATTATAGACCAACGGGGACGCCGGCTAGGACTCTTCCAGTGGGGAGCCTCATAAAAACAACGGTGTTATTATACTGATTACAGTACCGTATCATGCGGATTTTGGGGTTCACTTAAAAATGTGGCAACGATTGCAACGGAACCGACCATGGGTCCGTGTCTACACAGAAAAGGGCCCGAAGCTACGTGGGGTGCTTGACAATCGGCTGGGAGTATTTTGTTGCATCCTCGAGTGACTCTGGTCGAGGGTTAAACTCTGTGCGCAGGAAACATTTATTTGTTGTTTTTCTGGTTTTCAAGGACCACAGCTGGCTGGGACACCTTCATGACGATACGGTCGAACAGCTCCCCCCCGGTGCACAGCTCCATGACCATGTAAAGGCAGTTCTGGCAGTCAAACACCTCGTTCAGCTTGACGATGTTAGGGTGGTCCATAGCCTGCATCAAAAAGAGGGGCAATCGACATGGATAAGAGACGAATCATACACAAACCCGTCCGTCAAAGGCGATACTATAGGGTGTGGGGGGAGGAGAGGTTTAGGCGCTTGGTGGGACAAAGCACGCAGCTCCATGGCTATACCCAGGCAGTTCTGGGACTCAAATACTTCATTCAGTTTGACGATGTTAGGGTGGGTCATAGCCTGCATGGAAAAAAGGGGCAATCGACATGGATTTAAGACGAAGTGTCAACGTGCGAAGTAGACGTAGCACAGGTAAAATTGGTGGGTAGTGGTCGACAACGGGGACCAGGAAATTTGGTGTATCGACACCTCGCGTATTATACCCAGAGGCGACGCAATACCATCGTTGTTGTTATTATCGTTGTGTGGGTACAATCGGAGTTGACGCGTCTTCAATGAAGGTGGCCTACACTATCCGAATATATGCTGCTGTCATAACAATTGTCGACGGTTCGGTCTTCAAGGCTACCTCATGTTTGGGGGTTTGAGTCCGGTAAAGCCACCCCCAGTAAACAAGCCCGTGACCGCCAACCATTTACCAAAGCGCTCGAGCGACCTTCGCTTCGAAAATGTGCATGGTTCAAAAAGAGGAGAGAGGCGGGGGGAGAAGAGGAGGGCCTCCGGTACGTATAATATTTTTGGTTGGGCAAATGAGCCACGTGGAATGCCTCACCTGTAAAATGTTGACTTCGGTCTTCAAGGCTACCTCGTCTTCCTGACTCAGCGACGTCTTTTCGATAACTTTGACAGCCCACTTTGTGCCGTCCGCCTTTCGCACGGCTAGCTTTACCATGGCGAAGGATCCCTTTCCCAGAACCCTGTACGTAAAAAATGCGCGTGCCCCCCTCGCCACTCAGGCTTGTTCAACTTCTGTCCATTCATGTTCGCCTACCGCTATGAGCGTATGTATGCGCAGTATCTTATTGCTACATGAAGCAGACGTAAAAGCATATAATCTGTATCATACCGCATCTTATACCGGGGGCGTGTTGGCTCCTGACGCAGTTTTCGAATCGATACATTCCGACGACATATCATACGTACGAGTACGTCGCAAAGACTTTCCGGTGTTTACTTGCTTTAGATGAACGAGTACCAACAAAATGTAGTATCACACGTACGTATGATACGAAGCCAAGCGTCAAAGCGTAGATCTGCCTCGCCATTTGCTAATAATCACGGCCGCGAAATCGATCCGATCACGCCAAGCTTGAGAGCGCGCCATAAATATTTCATGGGGGAAGGTACCAGCAGTGACATTTGACCGTCCAGTTTTCAGCCTATACTCGTACACGGATCCGACGATGGAGCGTTTTGAACTTCAACCGACGACCCTCTCACCTCGTCAGGTTGTAGTATTTCTGGCATGGATCCCTGCTGAACACGGATCGCAACCGCTCCATCCTCGAAAACTATTCAGAACGTGCTGAATCTTTCCTGTAGTTGTGTTACCCCTTGTCAACAGAGTGGCAAGGCCCGATGGTGCTGGCGTCGCCTTGAAGACGCCCAGCGTGTTAGGCTCTCGAGTCTCAAGCGACCGGCGAGGCGTCGAGGCCGGCTGGGTGCGTAATTCGTAACTCAAGTTGACGGTTACAGAATGGGTGGAGTTATATACGTTCGTGGCATGTCTGTGGCGGAGCATAGGGGACGGTTACACAACGGTGGAGTTCGACAGTTTTCTCGGCATGTTTACAGCGGAGTATAGGGGATCTCACCATCTCGACGAACTCGCAGCGTCCAGCATATTGCGAGCACCACGTTCAGCCGCTAGGGCGCAAGCGCGAGCGTTCTGAATAAAAGGAAATGTCGCTATCCTTCCTCTTCTGTAAGCCATGGTGAGTTCGGTGGTTCTGCTGCAATTGATACTGGCCATGCTTTGTAGTGAAGGCTGATTGAACTTGTACTGCTGTTTTCGAACCACGATGATACACATTAGTTGATGCGATGCAAGCACACGAAACAGGTAGAGTACCGGCACAGGTCACACTCACAGCTCGTATCGATAGGGGACGGCGTTGGGGAGAATAAAAGCAAGGTCAAAGACTGCCCCATCTCATCAAATTCACTGATGCACTCAACGAGATGTAACCCCTGGCAGACTGGCAGACGCCCTCTTTCTGGGGAGAAGTGATTATATCGTAATGGCTTGCGTGCACCTCAGGGACAGAGAACTGAGAAGCACACACGGGGCTAACTTATTATCTAGAACCTCCAGGATGCCCCGCGCCGCCCGAGCGCCCACGTCTATTTGAGACCCATGTATAGCGACAAGAAAAACGACTACCGCTGTCTTATCAAGCGTCTAGTGTTGTAAAAGCTTGCAGCAATATACCTGGTACCTGGTCCACGAGTATACTTCAAAGCATCGTTCGTACGAGGTATCACCATGCTGTGCGTATGTTGTACCTTTCCCTACGTCACTTCGGCCACATCCCCTACCCGGGCAACGCGGGCTTCTTCGTGTGGCTGATGCCGTAATCATTAGAATCATGTTGGACATATTTCCCCTCTGGAGTCCCAAAGGGTTTCTCTATTCACAATAGTATATAGATGCTTCAACCTTTTACGCGTTACCCTCCCGTTCTCACCACCCCGACATGTCGTCGCCCGCCTCCCGCCCCCCCGACAGGCATCCGGCCACCACCTGGAACCAGAAGAAAATCTGGGAGGCCGAGCAGAAGGATGCCAAGGATAAGAAGGACGAAGCCGCCGCTAACAAGGAGCTCAAGAGGGACAGCGACAGACGCTTCTACGAGCACCTCGCCGGGGGCAAAGAGCAGGATCCGTCCTCGACTGCTCTCAACTTCATGTACGCTCCGCCTCCCGGGTTCCAGCAGGTGAGAGCAGTATAACGTGATCGGTAGGGCTGCGAGTTGGCTGGAGTTCCCGGCTACGAGTGTATCTGTTTATATAAGACGGAAAGTTGTCTGTTGTCGGTGTCTGTTGTCGGTGTTGTCTGTTGTAGTTGCCCGGAGTTCCCGGCTAATAATATAATAGTAACAGAAGATGAGTACTGCTGCTCTACAGACAGCCGTAAAGTTACGATGGACAGATGGAAGCATGGGATGATTTGTCTCTTAACGTCACGGGCACCGACGACAACCCCAGCCCTACTTCCGGCTTGACGAGAAGAAGCTTTTCCCCCTGCTATGTGTCCACTCTGTATCTACGCACAGCAGTATGCCGTTTAACACTACTATTAAAAACAAGATAACACACCCCCTCGGTCAAATTTCAAAGCTGTTTTCCTCCGCGACGGGGAGAGCGCAAACGCCGCGCGATCAGATCTGTGGAAAAATGTAGACGATGCACGATTAACATCGAAAGCCGCACGTTTTGTTGTGTGCACCCCCCTTGTTTTGGAGAAAATCGACTCGGAAATTTGTCCCAGGGGGGTGTGTTGTCTTACGTGGTACAGGGTGTCACAGGTCGGACAGAGCTACTATCCCCACTTGATGATCTAGGTCTTTCGGGGAAGATCTGTAGGATCTAGCTCATGCTGCCGGGTGGGAGCCGTACGATCTGCATGATCTACGAGGAACACATGTTTCCCGGGTTGGATACGTACTCTATAAATGTATATCCTGAACAGCATCTCATAACGACAGATATAGGATCTACTGCTGTAGATTATCGAGATCGTGATTTATGCCTATGTTTGCATGGAATGGATGCGCTTATTTTCTGACCAGATGATCTTCGCAACTCTTGTTTTGACCACGCGATGCCGGCGTTGCTTGGGTGGGACTGCTGCAACAGCCGCAGGAAGAGGAGCTCAACGACGACGACGAAGCTGTCAAGAAATTCAAAGCGTGAGTGCTTTGTTGGTCTGCGTCCGTTTCAACAACCACGCCGGATTTAAATATAGAGGCCGTTGGTAGATGAAAATGAATACCAAACTGTCCTTATATTTTAGCCCAAATAAGTACCTGGTAGAAATATGTAGTAATATAGGGACCGTTGGGATATGTATATGAATACCAAACGATCCTTATATTTTAGCCAAAGTACCTTGTAGAAATGTGTAGTACTCGTACTTATCCTCTTTGCGAGAGAAGCCAATCAATACTCTTCGCGCTTTCGTTCGGGTGGGATGATATCATAGACCATAGTACACCGCATTGTACCGCAAGTCACCCATCCAATCGACAGGCATACTGCTGTCCCTTGGTGTGCATACAGCTGTCCCTTGGTGTTCCCATTTATAGGAGTATCTTCGAGAGGTGATTATCTCTTAGACCCGTATTTATGGGTTAACTGCTTGGAATCAGGCTTACATCATATTTTTTCAGTAGTTACTAGGCTTCTAAAATGATTCAACTCTTACTTTTGAGTTGTTTTGTTTTCCAAACGTGGATGCAGTTCTAAAGCGAGATCCTGCAAAGATTGGTCGTGGTTCGGACGGGGGGGGGGGCGCTGGGGGGGCGGGGGGGTGACACTCCTATTTCATAGCGTATGATGATAGCAACGGAGAAAGACGACGAGACATTTTCCTCTCGGAAAACGCGTAGCGTGAAGTAAGCACACGTACGTCGTTGAGCTCATTTTGTATGACGCGGGCTCTTCATGTTACGTGTTTGCGACAGCACTTGACCGGGATCCCGAATGACGCCCCACTTATCATATGGGTTTGCCTCTGGGGCCATTTCTGTATAAAGTCGTGGTCCTTCATTAGTGCGGTGCCTTGCCAGATGACAACACCCGCACTAAAATTGATACCCTGAACTATCCAGGGGTAGGCGGCACTCTGTAGGACGAGGTCGCGACAAGCAATTTTCACCGCACTAAGGTGGGTCCCCGCACTAAAGATTACCGCACTAACGCGGAACCACGACTATAACCCTCTTCCCGGCCGCTTGTGCGGTTCCTTTCTCCGCCACTTGGATGCTTACTGTTTCAGTCTCGCGAAGATGAAATCGGACCCTAACTTCTCGGCTGCGACGAGCTGCTCGGAGCTGGAGAAGCTGGTGGGAAGGCGAAAGAACCCGGGCGTGTCCCTGGCGGAACAGCAGGAACGGTTCCCGTTTCTTAAGGACGCGCCGGTGGAGCACGCCTACGCGGCAGGAGTGAAGGTGAGGGTTCTTGCGCCGACCTCTATGACTCAACCCATACCCATCTACCTAGGAAACCCGGGGATGTACTCAGGATGTCCCCTGATGACCACAGATGTCAGCAATAGTGGTGTAGCGATGGCAACTATGATATGACCCAGCGGTATCAGCCAGCCATGGTAGTGTAGCAACCGCAACTGACATGAGCGGTGTTAGGGATAGCGGTGTAGCAACCGCACCTATGACACAGCAGTGTCAAGCCGGCAATAACGGTGGGGCAGCCACAACTATGATGGTTGTGCGTTAATCGTCTTGGGTTAACGATAATAGTTTGTTGAACGATATTTTGTTGTGTTGGTTGCTCTCCAGCCAGCCTTGATGAATCACAGAGCCGCAGTAGTAAGACGTGAGCAGGTGACCCCTTTCCCATTGGTGCTCTGACCGGGATATGGCGCGATGGTCTGCTGGGCGGGCGAGTATGCGCTCGTGTTTTTTACTGTCTGTCACCCGTCGAAAAACAACAAAAAACAACACCTGCTGCTACAAGGCAGTAATTGTAGGCAAGACTCGAAACGTTTTGTTGAACCTCGTTTTTGTCCGGAAGGTTCGGCTGAGCTTCGTTTTGTCCTGTTATTTCGTGGATCGCCTCCCCCCCCCCTACTACGGTGCTCTCGGCGATTGTGCATTTTTTTGGCGCGCCTGGTCCACCTACTGCAGATTCAGCAGTCCGTTCAATCATCAGACGACTTGTGGTACACTGCGGCGTGTGACGGCGGAGTTCGTTGGCCCACCGTAGAGGGAGACCGGCGTTTCCTCCCCGGGCGCCCGCGGCTTGAGACGCAATCTAAAGTGGGGGGCACAAGAGAACGTAGGCTTAAAAAGCACGATAATTCGACAGCCTACCCCATTTTCTATTTTCACCTGTTGATTCTGGTTTGTATCCCGGGGATTTCCTATTAATAGCTACATTCGGTATCTGGTGGTACTTTTATTGCAGGCAACGGCCGAAAACAAATACCTGGTAAGGTAGTTGGACACATTCGTTGGCTAATGTTGTGTTTCCTTGAAAAAAAGAAATCCCACGTCGACGCCCCTCCCCTCTCCCCCTGCCCCCCCTCCCCCCCCACCCGCGCTTTTACGTGGCGTTGCTGACGCTGAAACAGGTGAACTTCAAGCCGTTCAACAATGTAGTTCGGCACGTTAGGTGCATGCGGTGCGAAGAATGGGGGCACCGCAGTGGGGACCGGGAGTGCAAGCGCATTAACGATAACCCGAACGATTACGAGCGTCGTCTCCGGGAGGACCCCATGTCGCATTTGGTGTCGGCTTCCGCTGGAGAGCCTGGGGGGGGAGAGGCTCTAGGAGGGAGTGTTGTGGATGGCAACCCGAACGAAGACGCGGACTCGGCGTTCGTGAACAGTCTCTCGTCGAAAAAGAAACGGCGCCTTTTGAAGATGTTGCAAAAAATGGAGGCAGGAGAGGGGGAGGGGGCAGGGGAAGAGGAGGAGGACGAGAAGGGGAAGAGGAAAAAGAAAGGGCGAAATAAGAGCAGGAAAAAGAAGAGCAGTAAGGGCGAAGGGAGTGGTAGAATAAAAGGGGGTGATGGGATCGGGGATGGGCGGAAAAGGGACCAGGAAAGAGGGGGAAAGGATGAGGAGGCTCCCAGTAGAAGTAGTGGTAAGTCGAGAAAAAGGAAGAGGCAAGATCCGCCGCACTTATCTAAGGTTGTATCCGAAACCGTCGCGAAACCGTCGCCGCCGGAAGAGGACGGGGCCGACGAAGAGGTTAGAGAGAGACAACCCGAAAAGAAAAAGAAGACACGGCGGGGGGATGACCTAAGGAGTTCACGTCGGAGGGGCAGTAGTCACCGCCTAGAGAAGGACAAGAAGAAGAGTAGTCGAAAAGAGACGGGGAGGGCTGACGGAAAGAAGAGGGGGGAGGAGCGGGGGGCGGAGGAAGTTGAGAGGAAGAAGGAAGAAGCGTGAGAGACGGAGAAAGGCAGGGGGTCGTGGTGAAAGTGGGAGTTCTGACAGTTGAGGGGGGCACGCCCAGCTGCTGGCGTAGGGGCGAGAACTACACTTGAGATCGTGTACGAACGAGTAACCCAACAACTGTTAACAGCCGCTTTGTTTGAGGTGTTTAGCTTGAGCTGCCGTTGGATTGGACACCATGTTATTAACGAAAACAAACGATATTTCAATGTGGCCAAGGATCCCGGCATAGGGCAGAGAATGTCATACGACCCCACGATATGCACGATATTCGCTGCCGACAACTCGTCCCGACTCCGTGAAGCGGCGAAGTGTGGCAAGTAAGTGCAATAACGCACCTTAGCCATTTTGGCGTCGTATCGAAATGATTCACCTGTCGGACTTATCGTATCGAAACGGACAGCTCACGTTGGGTTCATCCGCTCTGTCGAACGCATCGTTAGGCGATCTATATGTATGTAGTGTCGGCCATCCACATATTGCTGTAGGGGACGCCAACGTTGAACCGCTTCTTCGCTACGAGCAGCAATGATGTGTCAGAGGTCAGAGGTCAATAGGCGCGATCCTCCTCGACACCCTGGATCCTCAGTTCGTGGCTTTTGACCCCCCCTTCCCGATAGGGAAACGCCTCAAAATTGTATGCAAACCCAGTGTTTCCAAAACTCAAATCTTACAGCCAAGGTTGTGCTGTGCTTCACCAGCGAAATATCTACGATGGACACAGATAATGCCATGAAAACATTGGCCTCTGTGCAAATGGCCCGGGAGCACGCCACGTGTGGGCGGCACGGAGCTGCAACGGCACTGCTCATGAAGGTCTGTCTCATATCGCACCTACCTCCGTTTGCATCGTGAATACCGTTGTGGACGTAAATGTAAGGATCATTGTTCATATTTTTTAATATAAAAACGATCCTTATATTTACGTTCAGAGGGCTCTGATATTGTAATGGTTTGAATCCAAACTTGAGACTGCGGGGCCTTGCGCCTTGCGTTCGGCCATAGCTTCTGTTATCACAGATGCAGCGAGGCACACGGCAGTGTTTGTTGCAATGGGACGGTTACGGGTGCAACGTGTCCCACACAGCGGTACTGCCCTTGGTGAAGGTATCGTATACGGCCAATAAACGTAAACGACTGCGACGTGTTCAACATATCAAACTTCATTTACACATGATTTTACTCTGTCCCCACATCAAAGCAGTTTGACAGACGACTTGCTGCTGCTTTTCTGTCCTCGTGTACACAAATCTGCTCTGGTGTGACGGTCAGTAGTCAGTAGTACGCAGCAGCAGCATTAGTACCAGTTCCCATTTTAGCTCATGCCATCATCTCACATGATGTCATACGACGGACCTTGTGTAGTGCAGTACGTCCCGTCCATAATCAGTGCGCACCACGGCGGTGCTTGCATTTTGCATTGCAATTCGCGCTTCACTTGATGCGGTGTGTTTTGTGTGTTGGCCAATGAAACATCCCGAAATATCAGTAGTTGACCAATGAACGGGTTTTGTCGATTACCAGTACATGGTAAATGGTAAGCTCTAGGGCCAACAGGTACCTACTCAGAAAGCAAGCAATGAGAAAGCTAGAGGCTGGGTTTTTCAGGAAAAAGTAGAAATTCGGGAACCGTTAAAGTAAAGTTGGTGTACGTGGAAAGCACATTTTTCTTGAATACGAAATCGAGCCTCTCAGAGCCAGTATTCCTGTTTCTTGTTATTTACTGGTAATACTCAACCCTCTTAGAACTGCACCCCCCTTTTGGGGGCCAAATCACTTGGAAATAGTGTAGAATCAGTTTTTGCAGTTCTAAATTAAAATACGTGTCATGTCCTATATGCTGTACTGTATTCTGTGCGATGCGACAGGCCCTCCAAGATGTCCCCCAGCTATCGGAGGAGCTGGAGTCGGATTTGACGTTTTCCCTCAAAGCTTACGGCGAGCTTCTCGCCTCCGCGGGACAGCTGACAAACGCCCTCTGGCTCTACTCCCAGGTGAACGTCGAGAAGCGGGGTACTAAAATTATAAATTACCCTTTGGGACCCACTAAAAACGCGATAAAAACGATCAAGATGTGCAGCCTCGGCCTTATCAACCGGCTTCGTATTAATTGTGTGAGCGCGAGGCAGCGCGAAGCAGCGCGAAGCAGCGCGAAGCAGCGCGAAGCAGCGCGAAGCAGCGCGAAGCAGCATTCATTGTGAGTAGTGTCATGCTGTTGTTATAACGTGTGGTACAGCCCCTTGGACTGTAATTCGGAACGTAAAACTAACCAACCCCTAAGCCGGTTGTTGCCGCTTTGCTTCGTTGTGATCGACGCTGTAATCGTCAATTTACTTCTTCGATTTTTCCCTATTATAGGGGGCGAGGCGAGATTGGGGAGAGGGATAAGGGCGGTAGGGTAGCAAATGCCACGGGTGAAATAAATAATCATAAAGTAGTATCAAACCGAGCTGGTATTAGGTTAGAAAGGTCTAAAATTGCGTTTGATAAATTTAAAGCAGTATCAAACAGAGCTGGGGTTACAGGTAGAGGGTTAAGAACTGCACCTATGCTTCGAGTACAAACTACAGTAGTAAATAGTTGGAACTAGTGTGTTATACAATTTGCAGCGGTTGAAGGGTCAATGAACCCTTTTCCAACCTGTTCCAACTCCTAATTTTTTCCTGGATACTACTGTTCTAGTCTAAAATAATTCCAACAAATATTTTGTTCCCCACCACGGGCGTGCAGAACTAAAATCTAAAGAGGTTAACAATGTTCCTAATAGTCTAATTCCAAGTGTTTTGTCCCCACAACGGGAGTTCAGCGCTAATGGCTAACAGGGGTTAACATGTGGATACGTGGTCGACTTCGATCGGCTTAGCCAAGGGCGCGTCTATTGGTTGGACCACTGCTGTGATTATGTGATGATGTTGCCGATGAGGATTGACGTCAGCGGTGTGTGCGCACGCACTACTAACTGTTGTTGTTGTTGTTGTTGTTGTTGTTGTTGTTGTTGTTGTTGTTGTTGTTGTTGTTGTTGTTGTTGGTGTTGCTACTGCTGCTGTTGTTGTTGTTATTGTTGTTGTTGTTGTCTTTGTTGTTGTTGTCGGTGTACTGGTGCCAGGCATGTAATAAATCGTATGTTTCGATAATTGCAAAGAACAGCTTGGCCTTCCTGCTGGCACGGCAGTAGAGGGTAGCAGGTACCAGCAAAATGACTTCGGTCGTGCCTGGTATTAATATCTGGCAACACGGCAGTACAACCAATATTCGATTCGTAGATTGTCGTCGGCAATGCTTTCGCCGAGACTTTAAAAATGTTGTCATCACAAAATGCAAACTGAGCCCTGCCCCCCGACGGTCTGCTTCTTCCCGAACCCCATGCTCTGCTGCTGTTGGGCGTTGCCCGGTGCCCAGGCGTTTTCGCTTCTCCCACGTCCGTGTGGACTGCACACGAACGCCGGCGCCTTACAGTACTCTCACGGTAAAGCTGCCGCGTCTGTCAAGAGCTTCGAACGGGTAAGGAAAGCGTTTGTTGTCAACATAATTATCTCCTCGTTGGGCAAGCAATTTTTTCGGTCCAAAACTATTAGTTTTTTGTTTGTAGTCTTTTCACAACTGCAACCCGCGTTTTTGGGGACAAACTGCTTGATAGTACTGTGGCGTAATTATTGCAGTATCGTATATAGTAAATGGGTTAAGCTTCACGAGGGTGGTTTTGCGCTACTGACAGCCTCCTTGTTTTACGGAGACGAGTGTTGCCACGGGAGTTCAATTTGGAAAGGCGAGACCACCGGCGGTTCATGGGCCGATGGTGCCCAACAGCAGCAGCGCCAGGACCCGATAGGCATGTGATTATCTATTGTATCAGGGGACATCCTGGATCCATCCCCGGGTTTCCAAGGTGGATGGATATGGATCTTGCAGCGGGCATAACGGATGCTGGTGCTGCTGTAGAACATGGCACTCAGCGGCCAGTTCTTATTTTTTCTTGACGATATTTTCGCAATCTCTCCTGTACATTTTGTTTATGTCCTCTGGGTGATCACCTAGCCCGGGTGCTACAGTAGTGGTGATCTCCCTATAGTACCGGTTGGTGCCAGCCAACAATACCGACAGTATACAGGACACCGGCACTTTTGGGTATAGTACCGATAACCGATACAGGTATTAATATAGCGGGTTCCAGTTGTGCCAAGCGATTTCACCGGCAATATACCGGCAATAGGCAATATTCAACCGGTACTATAGGGAGACCCCCACTTTACAGTGACGCAGCAGTACCGGTAGGCAACCCACCAAACTAGTAATTATGAAAAAGGTGTAACATCAGCCGTCGACGTATTAATAGCCCATGTTCGTGGTTTTTCAGGCTCTGGCGCTGGACCCGGAGTACTGGCCAGCCCTGGAGAGCTTGGAGAACGTGAAGAGCTTGGCGGTAGACCGGTGGCATTTTCGAATGCTGAACCACTCCGCCCGAAACTTGGCCTACTCAAGAGCGATTGAGAGGGCGGTGGCTGCTGCGGCATCAGACGTTGGTAGATCGGAGGTGAGCCTTATCTTCGCCCGTAACCGCGACTCAGGAGGTTATCCTACGCGGCCGTGAGCGGGGGGCTGACCGTTCTGTACCCGTTGCCTTTGCGCTCGCTCGTGCACCACGGCATGGTGGGCAGCTTATCCTGGAGCTGCATGTTGCCATAATAGCGGTATGATAGCACTTTTGGCTGAACAGTAGTGTGTGACTGACGAGGCTCCTCGCCTGAGAAAATATGTCATATGATATACAGTGTAGTTGGAATCCCATTTATGTGGTATTATTATTACCATTATTATTATTATTATTATTATTATTATTATTATTACCATTATTACTATTATTATTATTATTATTATTATTATTATTATTATTATTATTATTATTATTATTATTATTATTATTATT
>JBBMKB010072733.1:0-13807 GCA_037833945.1 Alaria marginata | reverse complement strand
AATTGTTGTGTATCGCATGTTGAACTTATGTCTAAACCAAGGTGTGTCTAGGGGTTTAATAACTATTATAACAGCTTCCGCGACAAACATTGCGTACGTGATATACATATTGCGTACGTACATGATATACGTTGGTATATTGCCGTGCCTGATACACGCCCTTGGACGAAATACTATGGTATCAGATGGTATCATATGGTATCATATGGTATCATATGGTTTGATATGGTTTGATATGGTCCGATATGGTATGATATATAGCGAGTGTCGTTGCAGACCAAACACACGTTATAACTTACAGTAGCCAAACTATTCGATTCGCTAACCGTTCTACGCAGTTGGAACGGTCGACCTGTCGACTATTCTGTCTTCCACGATCTAAACATCTGAAGATAACGGGCTATTTAATATTAATAGTAGTATCTGGCATGTGGTGTACCTGCCGTACCTGGCATATCGTGTACCGTACTGCACGTGGTATTAAAGCATTCATTATTATTCATTAATAGCGCAATTCATACGGTGTTGCTCATCACCGTTGCTTGGGTAAATGATACCTTGTACACGGTGAACGAGGTGCCGCTCTTCGCCGCGGGGTATGCTTCGTACACTATTATAGATAATCGACATATAATACCAGGTACACATTACTCGAACACAATCACAAACAATCTCTTCATGCCGTGGTTGTCGTGTTGCTAGAAATCTCTCTGGGAGTTCGATCGATTTTCCAGAAAGTGTCCCTCTTGTATACAATGTTGCTGCCTGATGTACACACGTGGTAACACGTCAAACCGACGCCTGACTGCATCGTTGTACCGTTCCAAACTGCCGCCGTCTCTTCTCTTTGTAATCGATGTACTTTATTGTGATCTTGCTCCACTTTCGCAGAGCGGGGACGACAACCCAATCGTGTACAGCACCCCCAACAGCGAATGGGACATCCTCGCAACGTACGAGGCTGGGTCCATCATGGATATCGACGTCATCTTCACCAATTATCACTGGGTAAGTCAACTTCACACATTAAACATCCAGAAGTATTGATATTTTCAATTGGATATTTTTATCAGATATTTCTATATGAATGGAGGGAGTATGGCCGCGCAGTCCCCCGAGCCCGCCCAGGTTGTCGCTGAATAAGCAAGTGGTCTTGACCGATTATCACGGGAGTACGGTATATCGTTTTACATTGGATGGTATGATATGATATTTTGTGTTGTCTAAGGCGCGTCTTCTTCACCGATTACGTTCTATTAGAGTTATAGTAGAGTTCTATTAGAGTTCTATTAACCAATTGTCACTGGGTAGGTAATCTTCACACATCATATCTTCACCAATTATATCACCTTCACCACGTATCACTGGGCAAGTCATGTTCACACGTTATCGAGTATTCATGTTGCGACTGGGCAAGTCGTTATCGAGTGTTAATATTACTATTGATAGTATTCAGAGTAATGATACTGTCAGCTCCGAGGAGAATGCCTCGGTGGCCACCAATTGCCCAGCCAGCACAAACCTTCTTTACCCAAACCCTCGGCAACGCTAAACCGCTTTATATGCTTTTAACCCCTTCCAGGGCCATATCGAGTTCTTCCTCTGCTGCAGTGCCGACCTGGACGACCCAGGCGCAGTGGTGACGCAGACCTGCTTCAACAAGTACCCGCTGGACCGTGCGCCGGATGACTCCTTCAACAGCCCCGTTGACACCGACTACCCCGGCCGATATTACATCGACCCGCCTTGCAGGTGTTTAAATCTCCCAACATTCTACTATTATTATTTTAGCATTACGTCATGATTCAACCGTACATCACTATTAATAGGCACATCATTAACTTTTGTGCTGTGTCTGCGATGAAGCTAAATGCACACTCCTTTTATGTATTAATAGTATGTACATCTCCAACGCGATTTTATTGCTTCTACAGCACATTATTATTATTGATATGAAGAGGTTGTTGTGAGGTTTATTAATACCACCAATTGTGTGTGCGACGATACTACACTATTAATAGTAATACATACAAAACCTCCACCCGATTTGCAGCTATCGACAACCCCAATAAGTCTACTGTGGTAGCAGCACCATTTTCATTACACCATGACGAAAAAGTCTACTACTAATACTACTATACTGTGCGTGCGATACGACACCGACCCGCCTTGCAGGTTTGTACACCTCGTAAACCATATACATACATACGTGGTCTGTTGTACATATGTGCGATTACCTTATACCTTATATGGCGATACCGCAGTATACCGAGCCACCTTGTACGCGACATGCTCTTGTATGCTTGCATTAAGATGTATGATTGTCTCTCAGACACGATGTTGTTTTATTTTTCCATGATGATAATCAATGCTGCATGTCGCTGCTTGCATGATCCTTTCACTCTGTCTTTCACTCTGTTCCATGATGTCGTATGCTTGCATGGTGTTGCATGGCGGTATCATATAATGTTGAATGCTCGTTCCACGATTTTGTTCCATGATGTGTGTGCTGGTTGTAGGATCGACGAGACTGACCAGACTCGGCCGGAGCTGGAGGGGGTGTTGAATGACGGCCATGTGACGCACATGCGGTACGTGCTGCCGGACATCAACTGCGACCACGCGATCCTCCAGATGGCATACCGTGAGTATCGAGTATCCTCTTTCTTACTATTTACATCCTAAGTAACGCGTCTTTCCGATGGCATACCGTGATTTTGCTCTACGGTGTGAATACTTACACACGTCGGACAGATCATCGATTCCCACTTGATCTAGATATTTCAGGGAAGATCTGTATGATTTGTATGATCTGTATGATCTAGCTCATGTTACCGGGGGGGAGCCGTACGATTCTTATGCTCTAGCACATGTTTCCTGGGTTGGATATGTACTCTACAGGTACAGATCCTGCAGAACATCTCATAACAGCAGCTATAGGATCTACTGTAGATGATCTAGATGATCTAGATGATCTAGATCGGGATCTGTCTGAGGCGTGGAATACTACTACTGTAGATACGTTATTTGATGCCATCCTTCAGACGATTTACTGTGCGTTTGTTGTTTGCTGTTGTGTGTAAGCCTTCCTCTAAATATGAATCTGTCCCGAAATATAACCACGCTTCAACAACGTTAAAACAACCATTCGCGTATACCTGGTACATGAACATGGCGGGTCAGGGGTGTTCCCCGCCTATAATGGTCAACATCGCCCGCACGCGAAAACCCAACACCCAAGCTACGAAATAGTGTTTGTTCTCGACACCTTTAGTACTCAGGGGCGCGACTTAAGGGTGAGGTGCGTGCTGCCGCGGTCATGTGTGGTATACACCATTTCCTAGATTTTTCCCTGGCTTCGGCGACACACGGACGGCAAAGTATCAGGGTGCTCTGGCCACTGACCAAACAACTCCCCATTCCTGTTCGCTTGAACCCCTTACGCTAACCCAACCATCTGCTCTCCGAATATTAACTAACCCTCACCCTAAACTCAACCCTCACTCGACATTGCGCAGACTCCGGGACGGGCTGCAAGAGCCCTGGCTACGACGAGTTCAACCCGCCGTCGTGGCCTAGCGACTGCGCCCCTAACAAAGAGGACTGGATAGCTACGGGCAGCGCCGAGTGCCGCAAGGAGGGCGCAACATACGGCAACGTCTTCTGGCAGTGCTCTGACATCTCCATAACTGGATGTGAGATTTTCCCTCGGACTCGAACCGTGTGCGGACCTACAGTATTAGAGGGACGGGTTTATGGTTAGGGCTAGGCTAGGGTGGGTCAGAGTTAGGGATAGGGTTAGGGTGGTTGGGGGTAATCTATGGGAACGTGTTCTGGTTGTGCTCTGACATCTCGCTGGTTGGATGTGCGCTAAACCTACGGTACAATGAGGTGTTAGACGTATGTATGTATGGTCAAGGGTTAGGGCTGGGGTCTATCGCTAGGGTTGTGGGTGTGTAACCGTGTGGATAGCTACTATACTAATAAGTACGTAAGGTGCTTTTGTTGATAGTTACGTCGTGTGTTCTACAGAATACCAGTGCCATTTGACGTGCCATTGTGAATTCCTGTACCAGTAACCATTTACCGAGGGAGAAACGGAATATTTTGTACTCCAATTTGGAGGGACTGCCCGACAACACCTCCTCTCTCCCTCCCTCCCTCCCTTATTCAGCTAATGTTTTATTAACTGGCATATCTAAACGGTGTATTCACGCAAAGGACTTGACTCGATATTAATAATGGCAATATTATCACTGTCAAATCGCCTCTGATACCGACATCAACGCGTGTTATACTGCTCCATGTCCTATCTACCGTGTCTGCGTTGCTCCCAAGCAGGTACTTTATTAGTATGATGGTTTTTCTTTGTATTATTTGCTGCTGATCCAAGTTCTACTTGTAATGCGAAATTGTGCCCGGCACCCTTCCATTGTGTTGTCCCACTTATTTGTTATTCTTCGTTTGCTTCGTTCCTGATCTGATTTATCTGATTTGTACTTGTCTCGCCAAATCGTGCCCGGCAGCCTCGGGAGAGCCCCCCAAACCGGAACCATCTCCGGCCCCGTCTGCAGCTCCTCAAAATGAGCCATCTTCAGCTCCGACTTCAGCTCCTGAAAGTGAACCATCGCCAACCGCAGCTCCTTCGACTGAGGGGGAGAGCGAAACTGAGTGCGCTGAACCAATGGACGCATATGACCAGGTGAGGAAAATGACCAAGGAGTACTGAGTAATGAGTACTTGTTCGATATTGAATCAAGGCACGGCATTGATGGCATGTAGTGTGTTCATCGTTGCACGTGGTGTACTTGTCTTCTATCCGTCCGTATCGTGTTTACCGTTTACCACTTATAAATAAGTTATCTACCGCATGGTTATTCTGTTACTCATGACAGCAAATTGTAATTGTCCACGTTGTCGATACATCAGAGCTCGTGCCCCCCTGCTGAATGGCACAAATTGTTCATACCAGGTATTCATTGTTCAAGCATGGATACGACTAATTTGTACGACTAATTACTACCGGTATTAATACTACCCCATTCGTATCATGTTTATGCGTGGGTGTGATTAATTCCTCCTACTGTACCATGTTTACGTGCAAACGTGACTACTTGGTACTACCGCTGTCTCGTGTTTGCGCGTCGATGTTACTGACTACTACTGTACCGTGCTTATTCCCGTTGTCCGTGACTACCTTTGCAGTGTGGCGGGCTTGAGTGGACCGGCTCTACATGCTGTATGGAAGGCTACGAATGCGTCGCCGTGGCGGAATGCTACTCTCAGGTGAACTACAAGACCGGCCGCGATAAGCCACCGTATCCGCCGCGTAGAGTAACAACACGCTTACAACCGAGAAGACCTTTTGGCTTGAAGTTGAACGAGACTACTTATCATAAAGAGGGGAAGCTTTGGAAACCTACCGTTCCATGCTTTCTAACGCGATACTACGGCCGACCGTGATACGGCATGGTTACAACTAACACCGTGTTCACTGTGTGTAGAGCAGCAACACACCTAGAAACACGCTATTTTTGTTTCGTATGAAGTTGAATGGGAGAAGGATCGGAAAGAGGCTGGTAAAAATCTTGATCCCTATCGTTTGATGTGTGCCTACATTAAGGTTTCCAAATTAGATGTGTGCCTACATTAAGGTTTCCAAATTAAACGCCTTCCGGTAGCACCTATGCCAGCGTTGCAATAGTTGACTAGTGTGACTAGTGTGTAGTGTGGACGGTAGCGCCGGCTGTGGGGAGCTGGGATAAGCTCCAAAACATAATAAACGATTACACCGGCGAACGCGCTCTAACGTATATGTGTATGGGGTAGGCGCGCAATAAACGACACTGACTCGCTACTCCCTTTCGAGGGTACAAAAAGTCGATGGCTTCATGCCTGCTACGGCGTGGCCGTGAATACATCCATTCAAATATTTGGGAAATAGTATGCGCGATTAAGACAGCTTTCTGACAGACAGACGTCAGCAAAACGTATTCAACTGCTGAAACAAAGGCTCATGGCATCCCCTTTCTCTCCCCCGTTGGACCGTTCCCACTTTTCTCTCTTGGTGTTTTTACAGTGCCGCCCGTGATGCCGTGTTAAGTCACCTGGACAACCGATGCTTCCGTCGTCAGCGAGACCCTGAGGAGCTTGTTTGGAGAGGAATCGTTCGGACGGGAGCTATTGCACTGGGGTCTTTAAGTTTCCTGTAATACCATTAGACCGTATGGAGTCTTTGGGTTTCCTGTAATATCATACCATTACGTAGGGCTGGTGGCATTGGTGCTTACCAACTCGGCGTTCTTTGTTTCATTTCTTTGTACAGTGCTGTACAGTTGTCTGGGGCATCGTGCCTTGAATGGAAGCGATGCGTAGCAAATGTCTAGCCTACCAATGACATACACGACGAGGCTTATCAAGAGTGCGCAGCTCTAGAACATGCTTGATGCTGGTCCGTGTTATAGTTTTTGCGACCGACCGTGCGGCGAAGTAATCACGTGGACAGCCCACGAGCGATGAAGGCTATTTTGAATAGAGAGGTTGAAGAGTGTGCAGTGTTTACACTCAGCCATACTTGATAATAGTAAACTGTCTTCGTGTTTATTGATCGTGAAACGAGGGAGTCTCCGGAGTTCATGTTTGGCACTGGACTATTAGTATTGATACTACTGGTACTACTAGTACTATTGATACTGTTAAAACTGGTACACCTCGTACTTGTTATCTAGTTAGACTTAGGGTCTTACTATATAAACTACTCATACGATAGCAGTGTCTTTGAAATCTCCAAACGACATCGAAAGCACATATCCTAACTGTTGCTTTCTTTGCACGGCAGTAGTACCGGTGCAAGTAGTTGGAGCAATGCTGAAATCGTTTGACAGCATTTAGTTGTCGCGCCCGCAAGGTATTTTATTGTTGGGGTGGGTTTCTCGGCAGGGCGGTGGTTCCTAAGAACGCTAAGTTACACTGCTATAATGTTGGTAAACGCTTCCCAAGTATTCCGCATTCTTTACAAAGCAAAGCGCTAGGATCCTTATCCTTCGATGTGCTAGTATTTTACTGGTGGCGTCATTTTTGTTTGTTTCCCCCCTCTGGGTGTGGACGGCGCACGTCTGTGTCCACAATGTCGCTAGATGTTGCTATAAGTGCTGCTGTTGCGATAAATGCTGCGTAGAGCTACGCAAGGTGGTGCTAGTGTGCTAACGCTAGCTGAGCCGCTGCGATGGCGACCCGTTCGCTTCAGGCGTTGCTTGTTGGTTAAGGGTGTATCCATGTTAGGATTTGGTTAAGTCGTACCGGTATAGGTTTTCGTCTGAAGTCGGACGGTAAATCGTTTATTAATAGTTTCGCGTGAGAAATAGTCGACGGCCTGACGCTGGGCATACGCGGGTAGCGTGTATCGTTCGTACCCATGCGGCTGCAGCTTTCCTTAATCAGATGCCCTGGTACCACGAATGGTACCACTAACGGGTCTCAATTGTTCCATCAAATGCATGTTTTCGTATGAAACTAGCTGGCCTCAGTGGTGAATCTCGTAACTGCTAGGGTCGATTTTTCGACTTCGGCCCCCCTACAGTTCGCGGCGACTTGTTTGTACAAATATCCAGGGCTCACTTCGGTATGTCTTTTTGGAGTTGGTATCGTTTGCCGCGGTATTCAGCCACCACGGCAATGCACGGTAATAATTACAGGATGCACAGTAATTCTTGGATGGTAACTGGCCACCTTGCTATTCATCGGCACAGGAACCGGCTACCACGGTAATACACGGTATTTGTTTGGATGGTAACTGGCCACCTTGGTACTCACTGTTTTTTGTGCTTTCAGCGCGCGCGGGTGTATGTCCGTTCCAACAACTAAAAACAGGTTTGTTTCCAGTGCTGAACAACAAGATTCAGGAACAAAAACAGAAACAAACAAAGTATAATCACCAAGAGAGAATTGAACCCTGCGGCCAGTCCATCAGAATTGACCGCCTCACCCACTGGCGTAGATGGTCATATCGAATTGAGGTGTATGTGGTAATTAATTTTACTTTATTGTACGGTAATTGGGAACTAACTGTACATTAGCGCGGTATTTGGTTGGGTGGTAACGAGGAACCGAAGAAAGGCCGATATTCGCATGGTAATTATTTGGATGGGAATGGGATAACATGATTTTCTCGGTAACGATTTGGATGGGAATGGGAGAACGTGATTTGCTTGCCACCGTCATCATAAGAACGTCATACATATCATACATGTATCATACGAACAACTGCGTTAGCGCGCGCAACACTGTCGGATGAGCACCCGATGTTCCAACCATCCCTGGCTGTGTTGTGCTACCGTGGGGGGGGGGGGGGGGGAGCTGTCCTCACATAGAAGGGGGGGCAGTTTTGGGGCCTCGTCTTGATACGCCTCGGAGACACTTTACACGAGTACCTACCCCATTAGATGATTTGCAGTCTTGGACGTTTACGCGATATGCGCCGCCATGAAGGTAGAAATGTCATCAAGAAATATCATCAAGAAATTTCATGAATACATATCACAAAGAAACACCCCAAATAAATATCAGACACTCCAGAGCGATTGTTGGCCTAACCTGTCAAGCGAAAACGGGGGTTATCTACTATCATCATACCGTAGCGTACTATTACGGGGGACCGCAGTAATCTAACCCTAACCCTATAGGACCAAATATTGTTGGAAACATATAGGCGTTTGTGTATACCGAACATATAGGCGTTTGTGTATACCGTAGGTCCAATTTACTATGATGGTCCCCCGTAAAGATATACCTGGTATCAGGTAGCGCTCCATGTATGTTTCCGTTGTGGTCATTCGCGCACAGCATGCCAGGTTTCGGCAGCTTGGACCATCATACTACCGTCCGATCATAATAATAAGGCTGGTCTTACCCCAAAAGCGTACCACGTCAGGCCGCCACCTCTGCCAAGTCACCTACCAAGCAAAGCGGAGGCCACATCCTCCGCCGCGCCAATGATGTCCGATGTTGCGCGCGACATGGCAGTACTTCGCCATCACTAGATCGCCCACCTGCCTGCCCGCCCGCCAACCCGGCGAGATCGACCGCCAGACAAACACACCCCCTGCCTTTCGTCGCGCCCACCCTGCGATCTACACTCGCCCTATTGTCCCTATCACGGCGCATGCGCTGACCCCTGTTCGCCGACCACGACCATCCGTACGCTCAATAGCACCCGCCCAAGCCTGCCCGGGCACACCCCTTTTGTGTCAGTACACTACAGGATACCACCGCCCCTGTTATAAGAAACAGCTCGACAACAAACTCAGCCTAAACACTACAGGGAAATACATATTAGCACTTGATACCTGTTGCAGCTAACTTCTAAGATAAACAACCGCATGTAAAAGTGTTTTGTCTCTGTTTCGTATCAGAGGGTCGATACTGCTTTACACTAATGATCAAGTTTGCTGAGTCCATTGCGGCCAACGCTGCATATATGCACCGCTCTGTCGATTTCACCAAGTACGGCGACGCATCCACTAATAACCCCTTTGCGCCATTGCAATATACCTCGGTTTGCACCACTCGTACTTCCCACTGTGCATACTGCCCCCCCTAGAGAGCGCCCCTTCCGCACGGCACCTGTTCTAGTACATACCACCTCACACAATCATAATCTGTAATTATGGTTAGGGTTTGAGCTATAAAATATGCTCTGGCTGGTGGGCTCTTCTTTATCCAGACGCTTGAATAACATCATCCGTCATCATCCGTCATCATCCGTCATCATCCGTCATCATCCGTCATCATCCATCATCCGTCATATCGACCGGTTCGATTTGATATTCACCGAGGCAATATTTTTGTCCTCCAGCTCAATTGTGATATTGTTCGCGTACAACGCCGATCCGCCATTTTATTTACCACCGCAGCCGCCTGCACTGACTGAATTGATTGCACTGATTGAATTTATTGCACTGATTGATGATGTCTAATATTCCACGGCCGTCTTACCCACTAATTAAAGCCCTCTCCGTCAGCCTCTGTCCCATTGTAACTCATCTACCGACCCCGGTCCCCCCCATTCTTCGGGGTTTGGGTGACTACTGCCAGTTACTCCTCGTGCCAATCTGCGCCGCCCTTGGTTGACCTCTGCCACGGTCATCGCCGCCATCGCCAGGGCCCATAACCTAGCAATCACTCACGATACAATTATGCAAACATACTACACCTGGTATTATCATAACGTAAGAGCCAAAGTGTCAGTTCGCACTGCGCGGCAAGACAATTATATTGTGACACAGTACAAGCAGCATCCGCGGAGAAATATTGCCATTCGACCCTGCAGATGTACCAACCATTGGTAGTTTACTGGCCACGGCAGCCGTGACCGCCGCACACGCAGTGACCACCGTCCGCCCGCGGTCTAACACGCATCGCTCCCTCGGACACGATGACATCACCAGCGTGCAAGGCGACGGCTACAACAACAGGGCTCCAGCCAGTGCTTATTGGCTTATTGGCTATAAGACTTCGCGCGTGGCGACATGTTATCCATCAGCGCCTGCCCCCGTACACGAGGATCGACACCTTATTCTCAATCGGCACCACGTCGATAATAACGGGCTATCGCTCTTCGCCCTTCGTTGGATACCTTCGACTACGACGCTTGTGCTTTCGTTCTTAGGGCGTTTACGTGGATTGAGCCTCTGGGTCGTCTGCTATACCGGAGGTTTTTCTGCTGGCGCGTATAGCAGAGGACGAGTATTGGGAGCACCCCCCTCCTCGGCACATTATATATTATACACTAAACCGGCACCACGTTTTTGAGTTGACGAGGGGGTTCCCCATCTTAGTATAGGATGCTGACTGAAATAGTACGGATCCCGGTATCAGAACCAGATGTTACCGACGGAAATCCAATACCGGTGTTGGGGCCCGCATTTTCCCGCACCGCAAAAGGGACACCCGGTACCGGAAGAGGTTCCATTCCGATACTACCGACTCTGTTCCGGACTCCGATATCACAGGCGGACAACCGATACCCGACATTGGGAAGGTAGTCCGCATCGATACTAGAACGCTAGCAATGCGATAACAGGCGATGAAACTCGACACTACAGTGACAACGGAAACACCGACGCTATCAATAGGAATATAGTAGGGTTTCGAAGTGGTTTCTGGGTATCGGCGCCCGATATTGTCGCCGGAACAATCGAAACCCGGGGTCGAAGGGGCTCGAGGAAATACACCGGTATCGGAGTACCGACAAGTTCGACAGACAACCGACACCCCGATACCTTGTACCGAGGAGGGTTTCCCGTGTCGGAGCCGGATATTATAGACGAAAACCCGACACCCTGTATCTGCTAATGGGAGGATTCCGAAGCGGATTCCGTTGCTATGGATGGAAAACTTGATACCCGCGGTATGGAAGAGGGCATCGAGGTAGGTTTCCTGCTGTGTCGGAGCCCCGATACTCCCAACGTAAACCCGATAACGGGCAGAGAAGGGAGGGCATCCCGGCATTACGAGAAACCGATGAGAGGGAGTCCGATACTACGGACATTCCGACAGAAGCCCAATACCCTGTGTCGAAGGGAATTCCTCATGCCGACGCTTTAATGAGGCGTGTCCTTTGGACGGGGGTGCTCTCGTTACGGGGGGGAGAGAGGAGGGGGGGGGGCGTTGCATCGGTAGTATCGCTCTCCGATGCAGGGTATCGGGTTTGTATCGGGATGGGGTGCGATACCGGTAGCCACGGGCCCGGACATCCAGCATATCATAGCACTTTGCTCGGGCGTATCGGCCGATGCCGATACCGGGTATCGATTCAGGTTAGCGAGAAAGTTCGGCGTGTAAAGGGGTGGAGAGATCCTTCCGGTACATCGTATCGATCTACCGTCTTTGTGAAATGGGTCCCCGATATCGTGTATATGATTTCCGTCGGTAGAGTCGGAATCCGAAACCTCGTATCGCGTTCCGTCGGTTTTTATCGGGTTTAAACGGGGAATCATCTCCTGCATCGTCTAAGGAGTGCCGGTTTGGGCGGCGTGTCGTTCGAAAGAGGGAGCCTCTCAATTCGGAGGGCTGGGGGGAGCACCCAAAATACGCTACAGAGAGTGCTAGGAATACCATTCGCGGGGGCTTCCGCCCAGGAGGCTGGAGTAAAAAACTATCATACCCATTCGTCCCTCAATCACTCCAAGGAAAACAAATACCTGCATCGATGCTGGCTGGGTGACAGTATGGCTGAAATAGCTGTGGGCGCCCAATAACCGGGGAAAACATACCCCCAATACTATAGTTCCTACTCGGTCATCAAGTCATCACGCGATTTAAGCAAGACAACAGCATTAACATAGAAGTATAGGGCCCCACACACGGACTTGTGGGGCAGGTCATCCATGGACTCGAGGGCGCTGAACAAGCTCGAGGCATTGAATGTCCGAGTAGTTTGTATCTTTTTGAGGAGCACCAGACGGCACATCACTCGTCTTGTTTCGTTGTTTGCTACACCCTCTTCTCGCTCACTGGCTTCGCTTATCACGTACCAGGGCACCAGGTACCAGGTATTGTTCATAATCAGACGCAACTGCAGGACGTCAGTCGGTGTTTAGTTGTTGTCGCATTCTGGACTCATCGGCTGAATCTAGCTACTTAATAGTGTGCGTCACAAAACAAGGTCTAGCCTTTGGAAAATATAAATCCACATATCATAGATCTGGTACGGAGTTGTACTGTATAATACTCGAACACAAAACAAGCAAAGTTCCTACACACGAATTACTAACAACGACTTACAACTGAATTAAACTTGCCAAAACATTTTCAAGGGGCAGCGTCTGTACGCTCGGTCGCGCGGGCTGAACTATACCGCCTTGCCACCTCCCGCAAATAAATATGTCTACTTGACACCTCTATTCTCCGTCGTAATGCGTTACATACGAATACATACGAATACATACCAGGTACCAGGTAGATTGTTTGGGGCCTGTAATCAGCATTATCATTTTGTTTTTTTGTCCCTGTCACCAAAAGTAGATAACGGTACCGGGTATAGGTATCCCCCTATAAGGGAGCCCGCGGTAAAGAAAATCGATATACAGTACCAGGTATACAGTATGCAGGACCTCAAATTTCTCCGCTTCGTTTTTCCTCTCTTTAAGAACCACGTCGCGTCCCTTACAGCGGACGCACCACTCAGTGGGGGGGTCCATATCGCTTAAATCTGGCCACAACAACACGGCCTCCCGCTCGAGGAACGCCACAGATATTGCTTGGAAAACGAGTTGTATGTATACACTATGCCCCCCGAGTTCGTGTTGTGCCATAGTTGTTTACTGGACGTCGGTGTATAAGGGACCCTGCCGCCCCTGCACACTTTGGTCCCTGAAACAGGGCCACTTTTACTGTACTTGGTCGGTGCGCGTGCTGGACTTCGATGTTGGTCCGCTCAGTCGGGCTTCTACGATGCTTTTAGCACACTGTAGGCTACATGCCGCACTCGTTTGCCACTGCGAAAGGATCAAATCCCAGACCCCGAATGCGTTGCTTGTTCTCAACTTACGTCCCTCGACTTCCGGCTTTTTTCGCAAATACAAAACGTTGGGTACAACAGAATGTTTGCCGTGCATGGCATTTTATTGGTACTGGAGCACATCCTGTCTCACAATTCCGTATGTAAGTATTGAATACGATACAACTCCCCTAAATCAATTAATTTATACTATTTCAAGACAATATATATATTACAGCTGTCAGATTTTGTCCCCCTTATAAACGGGTTATATAGTTTCCGTGCACAGATTGATTAACGACAAATCGT
>JBBMKB010072732.1:0-27182 GCA_037833945.1 Alaria marginata | reverse complement strand
GTGGGGCTTGTCGCAGAGGGCTTATCTTGGTCCCAGCTACCTCTGCTGGTGGCCTCGCATTCGAAATCAACGTCCCGGCGATTCTTGAAAAAATTGCCGTATCATGTTTGGAGCCGATCGAGAATAAAAAAAACAGGCCGCTCGAAACAAAATTGAAGAACGCAAAGAATTTGAAGAACTCTGTCACAGAAAACGATATCCGTATTTGAGAAGGGGTGAGACAACAACCAATTTAAAAATTGGAATGTCTCGTATTTGTACAATGTTGTACCAAGGCTTGACGGAGGATTGAGCGTGGAACCGTGATGTATAGGAAAGAGTATGGGATGACTCAACTACCAGGTAGCTTTTGATGGGAATGCATGGTATATACCCTGTTAGGAATTTAGTGGAGGGTCATGGTTTACTTAAAACTATTAATAGTGGTACTCCCGAGTATGCTAGTGTCGGCCGGTATAGGCGTGGGCCGGTATAGCGGACAAATACAAATTACTTTAGTACCAAGAAAAGAACAGGGCCACATCCCACAGCTACGAAAATTAACACTGGCACCGACACGTAACAAACGACCCGCCCACCCACCCATCCCCACCCACCCGTCCGCCCACCCACCCATCCGACAACCCACCATCCCACTCACTGACCAACGCATGCACCCAGCAACCAACCTCACCACCATGTGCAACAGCAGCACAGGTATACAGCAGTACGTGTGGTGGTACACTGAAATTGGCCAGGGCGGGGCCGGTATAGCGGACAAAAACAAATACCACGAAGTAACAGGGCCCCGGTTCCACATTTTACAACGCGATCCACTAATGAGGTAAATCGACACACTCTACTCCGGCATTCACGCTAAGCCCCTATAGCAGATAAAATAAAAACGGTAGAAAACAAAAAACAGGGCCAGCCACTTGACACGACTTCCGTTTTTCGGAGCTTATAATGTCGAAGTTCGTGTAAAAACGGCTATCTCGCCCAGTTTTAGGTCGATTTCGATTCTGACCGAAGTTCTGAAGATACTTTGTTTCGCGTTATTGGGATTCTTTCAAAACAAATCTCTACTTTTTAGTGGGGAAATCATTTTTTTTTAAAGTAGTACGGGGTATTTAATATCTTGAATGTAGTGTTGGCAAAGTTTGTCTTGATTTTTGTGCCGATCTTAACCCCGGGCGGGAAAGACCACCGAGGACGCCGTGAACCTCTTTCTTCCCCGGATCCGCCCCGTTCAAGGGGACGTCCCCGGGAGCGCTCCTTCCCCCGCCCCCGGCTAGCCGAGTTCGTTGCCGGCGGGAAAAAAAATGCTGGGGTCACTGAGGGCTACCGTGTGAGTGGAGCGTACGGCCACCCTGACGCCGCGGGCGGACTGGTGGCGTACGGTAGAGTCGGCGCCCGGCGGGGCATACTGAAACCGGCATAGCATAGGAAGTGTCAATCGGACGTCACGACCACCACCATCACCACCACCACACACACAGCAGCATTGATTTGGTTGATTTGGTCGGGAATAATTTTGTAGATTAGTATGTGATCAACTTTTACGCTGGAGTTACTGTGGAATATATGCTATATAGAGTATTGCATGAGTTTTTGGTATATTTGAGATTAAGTGTGCAGTCAAGCTCCCTAGACCAAAAGTACAACACATGTACAACCCCTGCCCTATATATCACGCGAAAACAATAAACATACCTGGTATGGGAAAAAAGCATCAGCATACTTTTTTTGCGCTTTCCCCTGCTATCATACTGGAGGGAACTTAGTATCGGCCCCGGAACTAAAGTTGTTAAACCCTGGTGTGTTGCCCCAGCTGCGTGGTTCCACGAAATCTGTATCGAAACAAAACTTCAAACGGCAAATAGGTGTTTTTCGAAACCCCTGAAGAAACACCGCAAACGTGTCAAGAGATAATCTCACATCAAGGGACTATCACGGCGACGGCAAAGAGCGAACAGGAACGCCACTGAAAAGCAGGTGTGTGTGTGTGTGTCGTACACCTATCGATGATTGATGCGTACGTTGGAGATAGCGCAAGCAGGCGCCGTGACAGAAATACACCTCATGAGTGATATGATTACCGCTACTTGAACACGCCGAAAAGAAAGACCCTGCTTGGTGAGGCCGCCGTGTTTGTTGCCACGCTGCTGCGAGCTACCGACAACGATGATCATGTCGTTCAATTACGTGTGCTCTCCATCAAGTGCGATGTTTATCTCAAATGTTCTACGAAGTGACAAGGAAGCTCGACGCCAGTAAAATCCAAACTTCTTGTGCACCTTTGTACCTTGCGCGCAATGGCTGTCTGTCGTTGCCGTTTGTCAGTTACACGAGGTGGTGTGTGCAAGGTGTACAGTGCGCGACAGATGTTAAGAATCTTTTATTTCTGGCCAGGCTGGAATTCTTATGTGAGGCACACTATTTTCTGTACAAAGAGGCTCTGTTCTTATTTTTTTTTCCAAAACATGAGCTTGATATTCTTAATTATTATATTATTAACATCTGTCGCGTACTGTATGCGTTCAACATCCAACTTTACGCCGCCCAACGTTCATGCACCTCTCCCTCAACAAATTGACAGAGCGTATTGTACAGGCATCAGTAGCGGTGGAAGCAGCCATAACAGGAGTCAGTACAGCAATATGCCATGCAACAGTTATAAAAAATGTGACCCACAACTTGTCGAGGCGCCATGTTTGTGTGACGGTTCCCTATCCGGTCCAGCTGTATCGCCTAGTATGCAAGCAGGGCTTTCCGCTGTTTGGCTGATGTAGAAGGTGGTGTAGGGAGATACTGTATGGCGTGCGTCCTGTACAATTTCCCATGCAAACGTAAACGTGTACCAGGTATTCGCTATTTATACTGCTGCGCCAATCAGCGTTTTACTCCACGAAAAAAAAGTATGTGCAGGGTGTAACGCTACTGAACCTCCCTCCGCAGTGAGTGGGCTCTATGTGATATTACAACCTAAGGTGGCGCGTTCATAACCCTGACCCTTACCCTAAGGTTAGTATGCGCTATAAGTTGAGAGTATTTGAACGAATGTTGCATAGAAGTGTGGGTCGGGCGGCGGGGGCAAACGCCTTCGAAACCATATATCGGGTGAGATATTGAGCTCCGCGTGTTAAGAGCTCAGAAACATCCTGCTGCGCCCCTATAGTGGGATGACTCTCTAACAAACTGGGCTTGTTCACCCAACGCACGATGACCTTGACTTTATTCAGTAGTTACAATCATTGTACCTAGACTGGCTGATGTTTATTCATGATCCGCATGCAATATGCAACACACATCCAAGCATTATACAACAAAGGTTCATTCATTCACTTCATTGAATCCCTAAAATGGCTAGAACGTAAGAAAAGGAAAAAACGAAGGCTGGGATTGCTATCTATCGCTAGATAAACCACACAATAAGTGCGAAACAACGAACCAGCGGCCCAACGGCGACAAAGGGCAAGATGCTTCTGACCTTATACCGACGTGTTTGGCGTGGCGTGGCGCGGCTGGCAGCTCTTTGCCAATGAACCTAGTATCCGGAACGTACACTACTGTACTTGAGCGAAAATATTAATGATTGCTGCCCATTTTTTCGCAGGCCAACGTCAAGCGGTAACACCTACAATGAAACGTTATTTCAGCTTGGCGTCCGGAACGTACCCTGCTGTACTTGATCGAAGTAACGAATCATTGCTCTCTATTATCCGCAGGCAAACGTGAAGTCGTAAAAATTACACTGAAAATGTATTGATTATTTTACATATAAAGTTACATTGCACTAAAAAAAGCAAATGATCGATTGCAACAGGCCTGTACTCTACACCTGGTATTACGCGCACCCAATAATTCGTGATGTTAATACCACCGAAACGCGAACATGAAAAAGTGCCACTTAAACATACATTTTGGAGGAACGACAATCTAGCGGCAAGGAATTGATGTAGAGCTGTAACCTGTGAAATCGCTTGACACGGACGAAACCCACAATTAGCGGGGGCATGCGGAAACATGGCATTTGCAAGTGTCGGTATATGAGGCTGGCACATCCTGCTGATCTTGCTGACGTGCGTCGCTCGAAGTGGTGCCACCGAAACACAAAACATAAAGCGGGTCACCGCAACACGCAGTATACCACAAACAAGAGCCTAGCGGCAAGGAAAGGATAGCTGACACGTCCTTCTGATCTCACTGACGTACATGGCGTGGAGTGGCGTGGGGACAAATAATGAAAACAATGTTTGGATTTTAAACATCGTTTTCTCTGCAATGCGTTTTCAATTATGTTTTGGGTTTTACCCTTTTAGAAGCATTTACGACAAAATCTTCAATAATACCGTTTACCGGGCCGATAACTGCTATCGGATTCCTTCACAAGAAAATATGTCGCCCCCCTGCTAGGCTACTCCCATATGTCAGCGCAACAGCTACGTTTTGTTTCGAGTAAATGTTCCTGCACACCCTCAAGTGACGCGTCTGTCAATCGTTAACCTATTTGCATGCCACGATGCACTGCAATCGCGCGATTCTTAGACACGGTGGATGTAGTACAGGTGCTTAGGATACACCTTCAAATCGGCATCCATGTCAATGGTGCGACTTCAAGAATGACACAGTATTGATGTTGCGCTACTGTCACAAAGAAAAACTCCAACCAAATGCGTATCATACCGGGCTTAGCATTTTTCTTTACGGTCTCTCTTGTATCGTGGATAAAAGCTCTCTCGAACATCCCAGAATCTGCAGTCGCGCTACGGAGAAGTTCAAGCCACGGGAAAGCGTTGCGGGTTATACCAGGGGTGTTCTCGCCCCACCAACGACTTTGACTCAAGCATCGAGTTGAAACGTAGCCCTGTTCTAACCAAGGCAAATAGGGTCTTCCTCCGGGCATGACTGATTATCTCGAGAGCGCTCTCCGACATTAGTTTCAGTGATGCGCCTTACTTCATGCACCATGGCGAGCGGTGACTACTCTCCGTCACGCTCAAACCAATAGTATACGTTATGAACCGCTACTCAAAAACTATATTCACCGGTACACGTTTAGATATTTCACCTAAATACTTCAAAAACAAAATGTGGAATTTTTCCAGTCAACCAATAATGTTTGTAAATGCCACTGGAGGTCAAATGTGTGATCCACAGACTATGCGCATGCCTGTGAATGTCGATCCCGACGTGTACATACGAAAACACGGTCTCTGGAACATACCCCTGCGTGCAAACGATCCAAACTTCATTTCCCGCTGGTGCCCGTTGCTGGTCTAGTGCTCTCAGCGAAATAAAAAGTTTGGGAAATCCGTGAAGGTGCGTGTCAGGGCATACATCGGGCGCCGGGCGCATACTTTCACTATGACGGAAGACGTCTCGCGGCGTTGGAGTCGGACCCACACAACTTTCAGAATACTTGTGACCGCTTTGGGAATATGTCGTTGTTGCTGTCTACTTTCGTGCATAACGCTGGAAGATTCAAGAAGCAAACAACGACGAATTCTACTTTCACACAAAGGGCAAAACCATTACCTCGACTTTTCTACAAAACGAATGATAATTTTCGAGGTATGGCACAGTAACGAAGATGACTGCAGGGGTTCCATATTGGTCGGGCGAGCATAGCAGGCACCCAAGAACGAGAACGGGCTAGCCACATTAAAATAAAATAATCTACAACATGCACAACGGATAATACACCAAAATGCGCAGGTTCGAAGAACCACTACGGCATCATAACATGTGTTAACGGCACACCTGCAGGAGTGCTCTGCCGCATAGGGCACCGAAGCGTTTTGGACAACACGGTTGCTCATCACGCAGCACATCAGCACCTTGAACTCAAAACGACCTCAACAGTAACAGCACCGAGGCAGTCTCTCTCACTGGCGTACCGGTGCAACTCGCGTTGGTGTGGTGGCGCGATATCGACCTGTCTGAGGAGTCGCACTTTGCCACACCTTGCGCTCACTTAAGTTAGGTGTACTGGACGCGTCGCATTGGCAGAGGACGCAGGTGTTTAACGTGCCGTGACAGAACGACCAGGCGCTATTGGTCGACCATTTACAGCGGGGTTTTTTCTGGGGCGGCGAAGGTGGAGTGATCAATGCTCTGCAGAGTCATCCCACGGTAGGGGTGCAGCAACAAGTCCCTTAGCTCCGGACATGAGGAGCCAAATATTTGACCCGAAACCTGACTTTCAAGATTTTTGTTCGCGCAACCCGATCAACATATCTATCCGCTAGTCGCAAGACAAATGCACTCGTAGAATGGTCATACCAACCGGTAGTTCCCCAATTCAGGAGATCCACCGGTCAGGAACGCTTGTTCCCAAAACGTGCAACCCCTACCGTGGGATGACTCTGCAGGAAACATGATCGACGCCCCCCGCGGCACCACTGCCACCACGCCAAGGCCGCGATAGCATAGCACTCTTGCACCACTGTTATAGTTCGCTGCTTGAGCATCAACACCTTTACTGCCCTTATGGATGTCGTCCGCCATCTCTGGTTGGCATGGAAATCGAGCTGCTTAAAGAGTAAGCAAAAGTCTAGCCCTGTGTGTATTATCGATTTCCAGCGTGTCCGCGGGATATCAGAGCGCATGCATTGTATATTTGAGTTGGATGCTATTCACACAAGACAGGCGTGCCGCATGAACACGGACTTGGGTAGTGTAGCAGTGCAACTAAACACACGCACGAGAAATGTAAGAAATAACGGCCGAACGGGACAATAATATTACGTATGTTCCCTTTGGACAAACTTTGTGGTATATGTGAGTGTCGCGGCTTTCATCTGATTCTGATGTACGACGGGGCCGGCCGGCTGGCGAGCCAATGTCGGGGGTCCACTTGCAATCCACACGCGGATGCAGGCCACAGAGAGCTCGATACGGAGTACTGTAGACTATTAGATCCACGCTAAATGATGCAGATACACTGAACACAGACAGGCATAGACGATGAACGCTCGCAACCGTCCAATCGCCGTCCTGTACTAGCGAACACGAGAACGTAGACGCGACCGGAAATTTTGTCGCACAACGTTCACCGCTTATATGGCGGTTGGCCTGGGCGGATTAGAAATGTCCGAATGCCTTAGCATGCCAGAACTGTCACGATGCAACTCTAGCGGGAGAACGGATATCGATAGTCGATCGAAGCAGTCGATATAAGCCAAAGTTTGCCCGATGTCCTTTGAATCGTAATTTAAGCTTCACGAAAAGGGTTTCCGCCGATAAATGTTTCTACCTCTTTGGGAACGAACAAAACTCCCTTCAAGTGCGAACATGGAAAATAAAAGAAAACAAACGGCGGATAAGGCAACTGTCCACTCCGCCAGAGCACGACTTGTCAACTTTGGTACGCGCAATAAACTGCATTTCTTCCAGAGTACCTTGTTCTCACGCCGTCAAAGCGTACACCAAAACGTGGATATTTATTACTCAAAGCTGTTTTCCCAAACTGAAACAAAAATGTTGCACGTCCTGGTTGGCACCCGCCGATCCTTTACAAAACGAGATGACCAACGGCTGCAAGAGCACAAAACGTGCTGTGTAGTGGTGTTGAAATAAAGCGACACACAAAACCACAGTAAACGCTGGAATCATAATTGTCCAGACAAGGTCGAGAGGCAAAATGTTCGGATCAGGACCAACGCTGCCCGTCCTCACAGCATATAGACCATCGATTACACACACTTTTGCCGACATTAGATATACCGGAACAGCTCCATGGCAAGCCACGATGTTAACCCTAGCACCACGCTACACAAACCGTCAATGTCACTGTCTTGTTCCGATGCAGTGCGGCAGACCAACTCTCTTGACCGTGGGAGATGCAATCAAATCGTACATGGAAAACATGACTAGTAGAGTAGATCGAACTAAACTTCATATCATCAAGTACGACAACATCTACCCTTCGCAACCCGCAAGTATTAGCCAACATTCTAAGGCCGTACAAATACATCGAATTCGACCACACCCAAGGAAAACCAACTTTTTGGAAAACCCAAACTACAGTAGATATGTTGTTTCATGCTCAAAACAAACACTCAGCTTTTACGCGACATGCGGCCTTCCCATTATCTGCCGAACTAGAAGATGGTCGATCACAACATATCTTCTTCCCAGACGATACGACGTTAGAGACGGCACCGTGTGAGGGGCTCTGGCCTGGCCGTTTGCGGCCCACCGTTCCGATAATGCAGACCAGTCCGTCTTGGAGGGGGCCGTGGCGACGACAGTGGCTAGGCTGCTTTCCTTGGAGTCCCCACCGCGAAATGCCCCGACAACCCGCGACCTTGCACGGGGTTTTGGAGTTGACGACAGGGTCGCTCAATACATCATATTTATGGTGCAAGGATGCAGTCCCAGCACCGTCGTTCAGCGTCCCGCAAGCTGGTTTCCCGGAGCAATACTTGTGTGTGGAAACCCCGGTGCGGACGTCCACCATGCCATCCTGAGCATGTTGCGTGCAGTATACCGGTGTCTTGCAGCCCTTGATGTTAAATTTCGGTCCCGCCGTGTAGGAGCCATGCGCACAACGCCTGGTTCGAACGTGCACCATGCCGGACTTCGCGTGTTGTTTGCAGTACGCTCCGTCCTTGCTTGCCTCGACATCAAACTTTGCGCGTACAGTGCAGGAGCCGTGCAAGCGAAGCTTACTCCATTCATCAACCATGCCGGTATCAGCATGTCTGCTGCAATACACTGCGGACCTGCTCCCTTGAACGATGAAGCTTGGCATCGTGCTGCAAGAAGCATACCCGCAAAGCCTTTTCGTAAAATCTACCATGCAGGATTTAGCATGACGTCTGCAGTATGCCGCCGTTTTGCAGCCGCTGAGGTTAAATCTCGGTTGACTCGTGCAGGAGCCATGTTCGCATTGCTTGCTGTGAACGTTTACCATACTGGGTTTAGCGTGTTGCTTGCAGTATACCCTCGACTTACTACCTTCAACGTTGAAGCTTGGTGTCTTAGCGCATGAGGCGTAAGCGCAGCGCCTGTTCCTAACATTCACCATGCCGTCGCTAGCATGTTGCGCGCAGTATGCCGCCCCCTTGCTGCCCTCGACGTTGAAGCTCGGTATCCTAGAGCAGGTGTCGCTCGAGCAACGCTTGCTATAGACGTCGACCATGCCGTCCTCAGCATGTTCACCGCAATAAACACCCGGTCGTCTGCCATCAACATTAAATCCTGGTGCAGTCGCGCAAGGCTCGTGTGCGCACTGACCCTTGCGAACGTCAACCATGCCTTCCATAGCATGCTTTTTGCAGTAAATCCCCGCCTTGGTACCCTTCACGTTAAAACCTGGGCATGTCTCACAGGACTCATGTAAGCACGACATTTTGCAAGTGTTAACCATACCGTCTTTGGCATGTTTCTTGCAGTACACACCCGTCTTGGCGCCCTTGACGTTAAAGCTTGGACGCGTCGTGCAAGAGTCATGACAGCAACGCTTCATCCTCGCCCAAATAATACGGCGGCCACGAACAGCCTGTGGAAGGCACGATGATAAACCGGTCGGACAAAACAAGGATTGAGGTTGAGCTTGTGAGCCCTACGTTTTTGAGGTCTTATCCGTACATACGTACAGGCATACGATAATAAACAGAATGAAACGAAGATAAGGTTAGGGCGGCGGAACAAGCAAGAGATGTGTCCCGTGTTAAAGTAGGACCTCCATAATAAATGGTATTGCCTATCGGATCGATGCTCTGCAGTAGCGGTCAACATATCATAAGATGACGACTTGTACGAGCACGCAATGCGTGTGATCTGTACCAGTTATATTATGCTGGTACGTGCGAAGAAATTGTCGACATATATGCGGTGCAACCTAGGAAGGCTCTAAACCACGGGACTATGCCGCTATGGTATTTGGGATTGGAAGGAGGTGTGATTTATCTGATCGACGCTGGACAGCAGGTTAAACGTACTACGACGAACCGACGAATACGTTATGACCGTATCCTGTTATTGTATGTTGCTGTTGTTTTTGTCCCATCATTTTTGGGCGCCAGATGCTTGAACGCACCAACCGGGGTCACACAGGGGGAAGGTAAACACAGAAGATTTCTCTCCACCTTCCCACCTGCGGTTCTTGCCTTAGTTTTTATCGCGAGAGGGGTTCAGCCGTCCCTTTCCCTCGTCAACATTTCAAAGTCGTATTTTGTTTACCCGAGAATTAAGTATCGGTTTCCACGCTAGTTGCGATTTTTTCACTCCCGAGGGATTCGAACCCGCAACCTAGCCTTCAGAAGGTTTACGAGGTTACCAACTGAGCCACTGGGGACGCAAGCTTGTGTGTTTATTACTAAGTATGTATATGTGGCGTGCGTATCTTTTAGTCGAACAGCCTAGAAGTTGCGCTTCGACGTACAATGTGGTTCAACCGAACTCGGTTCGACAAACTGTATGTGTGCCGCTATGTAATTTGAAAGTGGCAGTTGTAGACAGCTTTATCACGTGGCAGCAAGAAGCAGCTGGCAAATAGTTGAAGTTGCTGCGAGAGGCTGAGGGACTCGAGTGCTCGCGCATGGCCTGCCACTCTTCTTTTCACCCCCCGCTCCTGAACTCACATCAGTTCATCGTGATAAATTCTCTCCTGGCCGAAGAGCGCCACCAATCAACCGAGATACTACCATATTACATCACCAGTGCAGCACAAGCTGTCGAACCACAGCTGCGCGCTAGCTTCTAAAGTCCGTCATCGGCCAGTGTCTGGGACCACCTTTCCTCGTCTAACGACTTGGGTCGAGCACAGTCATCCCCAGACGGTCTGAAATCAAAGATCCCGTAGTCTACCTCTACCTTGGAACTCGACGGCGCTCATACTATACGAGAAGGAAACGCTGTATATGTATCCTGAAAGCAGCAGTTAATGGTGGACGCATGGTCAAAACGTATTAAAATACTAGAGCACAACATTTCCCGCGACATATTCGGTCATTGTAACAGACCGTTATAACGGTGCCGTAATGTGGGCTTCATGAACTTGAGCCCGAAAACCAGAGGGTTCTACAATTGTCGGGTAGTAAGGCGATTCATCGTTTTTTCCACACTTTAAGTCTATCAAGAATATTTAGAAGCACGAGCTGACCCTGCTGGACAAACTGAACGACGCATTTTCCAAAATGTATGCCACGATATGAATATAAGATTATTAACCGTGTAATTCTGATGGACTGGGCTCCCCAACTGCGGACCTACCCAATGGCGTTGAGGTTACCGTTGTGATCTACAACATGTATCGCTAGAGACAAAGGGCCCACGTCCTTGCTCCCCAGGCTGCACTTGCACCGGTTGTCTCAGTCAGTGCTTTCATAAAGTAGAGAGCCCTAAAAATGTGCCGACCTCAACAAACAGAGCGCAACCTCGACAGTAGAGTATAACTATTTAATAGCCTTCGGATAATATATCTAACAGTAATATGAGGTAGTGGGCGTCGATGAAACCCTGTCACTGAGATGTAGCTACAGGCTTTGGTAGGTGAAACCAAATTACTGATTGGTTTGCTGGCCGTATATATATCACAGTAGCGTTAGCCAGTACGTTATACACGCGTACAGTCAGGTCTCGCGGTGCAAGGCTCGGCAGACAACAAACGGAGTACTATGAGTAGGGTGGTTTTCCTCGTGTAGCGACATATCGCATTTAGGTACGACGTGACCAGTGTAAATTCACGACCAAAACGGATTATCTGCGGTACGGGGCGAATTACTACACCAATGTAAAACCTTAGAAAGGAAAAGCCACACCGTCAGCAGCACAGTGGCATCGGTCAAACCAGCTATACACCCGGCACAGGATGGTATGAACTACGACTACATGTTGTTCTTGGGTGGGGAATTCCACGAGATCGAGTTTCCAGTCTATTAATTCGACAGCGGAGGGGGCACGGGGTTTGCCTAGCGTGTTGTGGCCGTCGCGGTCGAAACGCTAAACTCGAAACCGCCTCATCTAAAGTACGCATCAATATAGTGAATAAAGCCCCTGCAAACGGAGCGTTTTGAACCTGACCACACAACTTAATAACAGAATCGAAGACTCATCCCGCGGTAGGGGTTGCCCTTATTGGGGTCAAACGTTCCTGACCGGCTGAGCTCCTTGAAGTGAGGAACTACCGGTTGGTATGATCACTTTACGAGCGTATTTTCTTCAGGGCTAGCGGATAGAAATGTAGAACGGATTGCGCGAACGAAAATATTTGGAGTCATGTTTCAAATGAGATATTGAGCTCCCCGTGTCAAGAGCTCAGAAAATTCTTGCTGTAACCCCTATCTTGGGGTGCCTCCGGAGCAGAGATGGAAAAATTCACTCCTTTCGATAGGCAAAGCATCCACATCGAGGCCCCATGAGTCCGACGAATTTGTTTGATGCTGTTAAGCTTTCACGACAAATTAAATTGTTTGGGGTATTAAAAGTATCGAGAACGCAAAACCAAAACAAAAATACATGAAATATGATGACCCGCACGGAAGCGAAGACTTCCATCAACCCGGCAACCGCAACTACCAACTTCCCGCGGATGAAAGACACAGAAGACAGTGAACAGATAACCCATGAGAAACACGCCGCAGGCGCATTGCAGCTTCTACCACTTCAACCAAAACTGTGGCCTGTGGCGCCGCCCTTGGTGGACTTGAGTGCAGCTGTTCGACCTAAAATGGTCCGTTCTGTTAAACGATAGTGCTGTTTGTCAAGCACCTGCACGTCGTTCAGCCCCAATCTCGTGATTTAGAATACCGGTGCCTCTGCAGCAGCAGGGCGTGTCTGCCAAGTTATATGGGTACACTCCCCGTTTCAAAAAGGGCTGAGCGTCGCTTCTAACGCAGCGAGATGGTGCATCACTACTGATGCGCCACTTCGGCCGTTGACATTTTTTTTTGTTTTTGATTCTAGGTTTTGTGTTTCACGTGTTTGCTTCGTTTAAGCACCGTCCTCCCCCCCCCACAAAAAAAAAGTCAAGTCTGTTCGGTTGTCAAGGTTTGGCTTTAGGTGTTTTAAAATTTTGTTTTCGTTGTTTGTTTGGGCCCTTAGCAGTGTCGGGTACCAGGTTCGTCCCTCTTGGTCAATAAAATCATCATCCTCTTCAATTATGATGAGACTTCCGGAGGAAAAGTACGGGGTAGTGCTCATATACGTCAGGTAGCAGTGGTGCTGAACCGTATACCCGACAGCAATGGGGTGTGGGGGATATCTCCATTTGCAGTGGCCGGGGTTCACATAAGTGGATTCACCCGAGTCACATGCAGGCAATGACATTAATGCATACTTCGATCGGGGGTACATACTGATGATGGCCAATCCGTATAACATATGGGCGGCATTTCTACGACATAGTCGCCATGTTGAGCAATTATGCCGTAAAGAACCCGGGTATGGAACCAAAGCACTTCTTGTCAGGAATGGTACTGACCAGTTATAATCGGAATATAACCGAAATCACTCGTGTTATACTAAAAGTATACATAAAAATGCTTTAGAACATGGAGATACGGAACAACAGTGTATGCCCACGAGTCCGCAAATATATAATCATGCAACAGCAACGGAATGTCAAGCCAGCCACATCCCGAAGGGGAACCTCGCGTGAAGCTACACCCTCCGGAAAATGACCGCAACATATTGTATATCTGCTGCCCGTGGTAAATAAGTAAAGACCCAATATAACGTTAAATATTCAAGTGGTTTCTACACAACACAAGGGCATTAGCTACGTTTACTTGAGGCAACAACAGAGTGGGCCGTGTGCCTGAACAACGAGGACACGATTGTCCGTGGGGAGATGGGGTTCATGTCTGTAACCGCAATCTGGTGCATCAGGGTAACAGTAGCATGGGAGAGGCAGGTGTCTGTTGCACAAGCAGGACAGGACAAGAATCCGTTCCATGCACTTTTTTGAGTTGAACCGCCGAAGCAGGAGAAGCAACAGCGACTATCCGCCTCGTAGGGAACTGCTGGGCGCATAACCTACTGTTTTACCCATGTATCACCGGACCCAATGGTTTGGTGATTGATTACCTACCGTGCGGGACACAGAAAACGTGTTGTACAAAATCTGCCCACCCACGAGCTACCCCACGTAGTCATTTTCAACATCAACAGCTCACAGGAGTATTATATTTCTGTACATATCGTAATATCTGACCTGAGCCCCCTACAGCAGTAATGCGGGCTGCTATCAAATTCGATGTAGTGTTGCTGTAGTGGGGTAGCGGTATACACAACTCGCGAGTTGTCAACTCGGGGGTTGTGCATGCCTCTACGCCGCGGTGGTGACCTAGTCTACGCAAGTGTTATCTGACAGAGAGGTACACGCAAAAGGTCGTGTATGGAGTCTAAAACTTAGCACGCCAGGTGCCAGAGGCTACCGCCCTATTGGCCCTTTTGGGGCGTGCATCGAACAAACCGGGTGTTGAGTGCAATGTAATCCAGCACCTAGGGAGGGAATGCGACACGGCAATGAGCGCCACGATGAGGCATGCGTGTTGTACAACTCATGCACGTGTGGTTTGGAAGTACACCCTGCCCCAGCAGCCTCTAGTCCGTGTGGCGCCAGGTCTACGGACGATAAGCTCGTACGGACAAGATCGACAGCGATCCTCACCTGGTGAAGTGCGCCGATCAAGTAAACCAAAAAAGGACCTACCACAACCCGAGAGCCGGAGTGCGTGTCGTATTAAGCTGGAGCTAGCCACTTACACAATGGAAAGCGTTGTGAAAAAAGTGCGTTCCACTCGCATTAAATCAAGTGTCTTTCCGTCCCCACCCCCCGAATAAAAACGCAACAACATTGTCGACCAAACCCTTGACTTGCTGCGACTTGCTGTTCGCTACGCAACCACATGTCACAGGTACACAGAACATTCGAACCACATATTACTCGCTGGCCTGGCAAATAAACCCACACACAACGAGTGGCATTCAATAGCTTGGCTACAAGAGGCCAGCAGCAGCTCGGCTGGTGAAGAATATCAACGGTGGTCGAGCTTTCGTGTCGGGTTGGTTCTTCCCGTCTTCTTCTCGGTACGATTCAATAGGTGAGGCTCGCCATGATGTCGAACTGCAGTATAGTAGGTTCTCAACACGCGTGCCTAGACCTCGTGCGACACGCGGTAGAGGCTACTACGGTATGGTGTGTGTCCCGGCATCTTGATGAAAAATTGGATGACAAGCACGCTGCATGGTGATACATACCAGTGCTACCGAACGGATTCGCTAGGCGCTCGATAGATTCGCACGCTGCACGGCCTTGCCTATTCTACCATTTACTAACGCTCTGGGGTGTCATACGACTATTAATAGACTCTTTCCACAGCCTTTTTTACTTCGTACCTAGTATGTGTTTTCGAAACAAACACGACTCGAGTAGGGTAGTGCACCGGAAGAAGTGTGTGTTTATCGGCTGGCAGCCTGCGTTTCTGCTGTTTGGAGCGAACGTCGCACGTACGTATGACATGTTGCTGGATGCTGCCCTCCTGCTGCTGTAGGAAACCAAGCGAGGTTGAATTTGGGTCGGCAGCTCTACTGTAGTACGAAACTGGGTTTGGCTCCCGGACGGCGGGTATGTAGTCTAATCGCACCTACCCTGGGTCAGGTGAATATGAAGCGACGCTGTATATATGCTTCACAAGTAAGACCGTGATTGATGCTACCGCCGATTTTGCTGCTGGAGCTGTCCGAAAAGGGTGGCAGACTGCTGCTGCTATATGGCGGCAGACTGCTGCTGCTTGAAGCTGCTGATTTTGTCTTTACAGGGCAGCAGAGCAGCAGCTGCGCTGGTCTTTGCTCATCCGCCGCGCGAATAGCTCCAAACACGCCAGGCTCGACAAACGGGTGGCCTGTAACGATCCTGTATTTTTGTCCTGGCCTTGGCAGCGGACACATACATGCAGTGTCAACGATTTGTTTAATAACTGCGTACGGGTAGAGGTTCTTGCCGTCCATGAGTTTTTGTTGTGCCGTTTTCGGTTATGTTCGTCAGGCTATGAACGTCTATTGGTTTGGGCACAATCAATAGCTGGTAGCTCACTACCTTCCCTGTGGACAGATTTATAAAAACCGAACGCGTGGTTTCTCGTACTGGCTTTTGATGCAATATTACGATTTCTTCTTGGAATGTTTTTATTGATGAACAATGCTGCACATTGTGAAGGCAAACAAAGTATTACCAAATACGAAGGTCAATCAACTGGCCCCGCCGCCTGTATAGGCGGTGGCGAGAACATTTTGTTGTAACTGGACGGCCTGTCAAAAAAGTTGAGCCTCTAAAATATTGTTGTCGAATACGCATGGGTGCATACAACATACATATAAATACATACTAGGGAATGAACGGTCCCCTAGCCCCCACGGCTGCAGGGCCACGTTGAAGCAAAGACAACTGCGGAAGGTACTGAGAGCGTTGCGTAGAACGGATGAAATAGGGGTTGAGACGAAACCGAACGCTCATTTTTTACGGACACAGGAGCAGGACATCAATCAATGGATCAGCACCTCGAAGATGAGACAGCGACGGAAAAGTTGCACGATATGCCGGTTGTCCGCAGGTTTTCGAGACGCGCTCTACCACAACGTGTCGGTTGTACGGTTGTCCTCTGGTTTACGACGAAGATATGATTCATCGGAGATAAGGGAGTTCCGTACTTGATGAGGGATTCTTATAGAGGGGAAATGGGATGACAGGTTGTATGGGGGGTGTTTGTCCGTGCAACCCGATGTCACTCTACGATCTAAATTTGAGGGGTCTGATCGTATGGGAGTCAGCTCGGTGGTTCGATAAAAATATATGAATTTGCGTGGTCACCTGGGAGCCTATATCTTGTCCTGCATTATCCTGCTATATAAGTCCTGTCAACGCTGTGAGAGGGTGTAACCAACACGATATCGTAAGGTGCCGAACTCTCTCGTAGGCTAGGGCATTGGTTAAGGATTCGCCCCGGAGGGTTATAGGACTTTTGAACCATGGATTCAGAGCACGGTGGCTCGGATAGTGAAGAAATAATGATCGAGGAGATTAAGTTGCTCAGGATAGAGATTGCAGGACAAAAGCTTTGGCGAGAGATCAAGCGCAGAGAGAGAGCTTTGTGGGCGTCGTACCAAGCATTGACTGGGATGGATACGAGGGACTTCCGCCGGGACATGGAGAGGACCTGTCGTGCTGAACTCGAGCTTGAGCTGTAGGTGATGAAGTACAGGTTTGAGCTTCTCTGTGAAAAGGCCGAGGTTCAAGCGGAGGTCATGAGGAGACTGCAAGTAAGGCAAGTACAATATAAGTACGAGGGCGAGGAAGACAAAGGAGAGGTTCCCGCCATCAATGCCGCCGCCATTGACACCGCCGTCACCGCCGCCACCGTCACCGCCGTCACCGTCACCGTCGTAACCGCCGCCGCCGTATTTGTTACTGCCGCCGCCGTCATCACCGTCACCGTCACCGCCGTCACCGTCGCCGCCGTCGCCGCCGTCGTCGTGGCCGCTGCAACTGCCGTCGCCGGCCCAGCGGCAGATTTCGCATCGTGCTGTCCGGGAGCTGGGGAGTTATGTCCCGGGCCCGGAGGAAGACGATTTGCAATAGAGAGGGACGATGGGCACTGGAGGAGGAGTCTACATCGTCGAGTGGGGGTCGGCGCACGGGAGGAGCAGCTCCCCCAAGAGAGAGAGAGTGAAGGAGAAATGATCAACAGGCCGTCAGCAAGGGCATTGCCCACATCAGGCACGTGTAACGTCGTTGATTGCTGATGATTTCCGTTTTTGGATTGATTTTATATTGATTTGAGAATGATGAATGATCTCCGCCCATTTGAGAAAGAGATGTTGGAGATTGTTGGAGAGTTTAAAGGTATGATCCACAGGCGTATTCGTAGCTTCTCGCGCTGAAGCTGTCTTGTAGGTGAACTCTTGCAGGATCATTATGTATGTCTGTGTTGTGTCTGCCTGACAGAACGCCAGTGCGGGACGTACCGAGTTGGAGTTGAGTCATGATGGTGGCATGAGAAAGGAAGAGATGTATGTGTTGAATTGAACTACGGTATTTCACATATTTTCCTCTTTGCGGGCAAATCGTTTTTGAGTTGTTTGGTCGATGGGTTGATGTGCGCCTACATACCGGTGCTGCCGTGAACGGAGTAATATTTTATACGAGTACAACAGCAGTATGAATGAACATAAATGCATGTGCCGCCCCCCCCCTTGAAGATTATAACAAGAACAGCAGTACAGGAATGATCAAACTGTCTTGCTGTGATGTTTGCCTTTGAAGTTGGGATAGGACGTGGTGCATGGTGTTGCATGTTGAAACTATGATACGAGCGAATACGTAGGTACTTCGCGTGTTGCCCTTTGCCTTGAGTATACTGCGGACAAAACTACAACTTGTTTTTTTGCTGTATTTTGCATCTGTAGCACAACTTGCATGCAAATCATTTTTGTACTACTGCTGTGTCGGTATTCTAAGAACAGCATTGTCCCGTAACCCGTAAGGTTATTTTGACTTGACATATCATATCGTACTAGTTTTAATATCGGTAAGAAGCCGTGACGGCTTTGTTCGTCAAGGAGCAAGAGTTCCGTCAACTGACATACCTGGTATTTATTTGGTATGTTGCGTGTGTCGCATGCATGTAGTACGGTAGCGTAGACAGCAAGCTGTACCATAAAACTAACGCTTGCTGAAGAAGGCTAGTGTTATCAATGCAAGCAGGATACGAACACGCGAACCACGTGTGGAGTTGTATGCCTGATACATAATAGACCCTGATACACTTTCTACGTTGCAAGTTATTGAAAACATGGAATATTTCCCTCCCCCAGCGTAAGATTGCGATACTACTGCTGTCGAAGGTATTCACAGAGATATTCCACGTACGGGGTGTGGTATGAGTTAAAAGGCTCTTGATGACCGCTTTGGAGAAAGGGTAACTGAAAAGAGATTCCCGGTTAAATGGGTTGTCGTTGTTGTTGTCTGGTACCAGGGGTATCATACAGCTTGTTTCTGCCGCACTATGAAGCGGTGGCATATATTTGATAAATTGGAATATTGATGGTTTACCCACTGCAGATGAGTGCATCAGAAGTAGGACACACGCGAAGCAGTGCCTTATCACTCTATCGTACACTCTTCCCCCTCCTTGCGTCGAGTCAATCCGTTGGGAGCGATGGTTGTTTTCACCCAGGAGGATAAGCTGGATGACCCGAGCTGCGTCGGCGCCATGAGACCGGAAGGAGGCAGCCGTGGCGGAGGCAACAGCAGTAGTGTTTGGGGGTTTGGGGGCATTGGAGTAGTTTTGGATGAAATGTGTCGGATAATGGGTGATCGATTTTATTGTTTGAACTTTGAATTGCGACCCCCTGATTGAGAGTGATTTGATTGTATTTCATGATGTCAAGAGGCTTCATTGTCAGTATTATTTGGCATGATAAACTTCAGTCCACGCGGCAGAACGCCTGTGACTGAAGTGACCATGAACTGTGCAGGGGCACGTTCGATCCAGTTTAACTATTTATGACGTGAGTATTGTCCCGCCGACGCGTTGGTTTATGCATTTGGTCGCGCGGGTGCACGCCGCTCATAAATACTTGAAGTATTCGGGGATAACGAGGGAGGAAATATGTTTTGATTTTGAGGGTTGAATACTGGTTGTTTGAGTCGGTTCCGTACTGGAAAATGCCGTTTTCATTTGGCAGCAAAGAAGATGATGCAAATTCGGCGGTTTGATGTGTTTTCAACAGAGAGGCTGTTGTTTTCTGGTTTGAAGTTGGATGTAAAGTTGATTTTCGGTTTGCGAATTTGGTTTGAGGTTGGAAGATTTGGATTTGATTTTGGTTTTGGTTTTCGGAGGGATTTTGGAGTCATTACGATATTTACGGTGCTTTATGATCAACAATGTGATCCGTGCTATGTGCTATGTCATGCTCTGCGTTTGGTGATTTTCGTCGTGTACTTCGCAAAGGGGATATTAGTGATATACTGAGCAGGGGGGATGCTTGTCGTCGTGCACCGAGGAGGGGGGATGTCGGTTGTCCGGTTGTCCTCTGGTTTACGACGAAGATATGATTCATCGGAGATAAGGGAGTTCCGTACTTGATGAGGGATTCTTATAGTGGGGAAATGGGATGACAGGTTGTATGCGGGGTGTTTGTCCGTGCAACCCGATGTCACTCTACGATCTACATTTGAGGGGTCTGATCGTATGGGAGTCAGCTAGGTGGTTCGATAATAATATATGACTTTGCGTGATCACCTGGGAGCCTATATCTTGTCCTGCATTATCCTGCTATATAAGTCCTGTCAACGCTGTGAGAGGGTGTAACCAACACAACGATACACACTGCTACACTGCACTGTAGTAACCGTGCACCATTTAGTTCTGAGGTATAGTATCTCAATTGAGGGGCGCTAAACCCCACCGAAAACGCGAGCATTCGTAAGCTAAAAGCGCCATCTAACGGCCATACCCATGCCCTTGATTGAAAACATACCCATATTTCGAAACAAGAACGACATTCCGACGATTGGGGCTAAAGAGCCCCGTCATTTAGAAAATATGGTTTCCAAAAAGTGCTGCTTCTATCGGAGCACGCGCCAAAACATACCTAGATGTGCACCTAGAGATTAAAAGTTCACGCAAATTTCTCATTAGAGCTCAGCTTTTTGACTCGCTTCTGTTAGTAGTCCCTTTTAGTTGAATTCATGTTGTTCGCGGTCTTGGTACTTTTGTATTAAAAAGGGTGGACTGAAAAGAAGAAAACTCTAAAAACGTGCATGGTACATGTCGAAGGTGCGAGGAACGCTGTAAACAGGATTAGCGACGTTTCATCGATATCGATACATTCAGACGACATACTGGTACAACGTAGCAGCGCCAGCGCCGTTGATTCAGGCGGGCATCAATTCCGGAAGGTTCAGACCGAACGTCGAACGACAAGATATCCCAAACGGCAAAGGATACAAAAACATGGATTATGCACCCATCGTCTCAGAGTGAACCAGGCTAAATATGCATCACAGCGAGCACTGGTACTGCTATTTTCGGCTGACAGGCTTCGAGGGTATGTTCATTCCCACGAAGATCGCTACTGTGTGAACATTGTAGTGTTTCTCCGCTGACATCCCCAGACTCTTGTTGGTGTATCTCACATCGTGTTGTGCTTTGTTGCTGCTGGCTTACAGCATATGTTTTGAACCCAGGCCATGGTTCTGGCACCTGGAGTGCGATTTCAGCTTCTGAAGAATACGCATATTGGGTGGGGTATAGCGCCCCTTAACTCTGATATTATACCTCATAAACTTATTGGTGCACGGTTAATACAGCGTAGCAGTGTGTCATTGTGGTACAGCGCGTCAGTAAAACCTGGAGACAAACGTCAAATCGTGCAACTTTCCTGTCCCTGTCTCATCTTCCAAGTGCTGATTCATCGATATTTTGTAGTCCTCCCCCTTTGTCCCCAAAAAATGAGCTTTCGGCTTTGTCATAGCCCATACTTAGTCCATTCTATGCAACGCTCCCAGTACCTTCTACAACCACTTTTTTCAACGTGTACCTGCAACCGTTGGGGCGGTACGCCCGCTTATTCCCTACTATATACATACATGCGGACACGACACGGCAGGTAGCGAGACGATTACATGGCGTAAACCCACTGTGGCGCGGGAGTTCGGGTCTACTAGGTGTACCATACGTTAGCGCGGCACGTATGCGATTGGATAACTCGGTCTTCTAAGCTGTATGAAACACGTATATAATGTACATGCTATGTTCGTACCTATTAGAATCGATTTTGAAGTACAACGTTGATTTGGGTCAGGTGTTGAATGAACAAAGGCACGCAGAAACTGAGAAAACCAGAAAGAAACATAAAAATAAACACGCTGCAGGCAACCGAACGCATCACGCACACCCATGAAGCTGTGTGTATGTATCTGTGAGTGATTGACGCGTGCAGTGTTTTACAGCGTGTTTACAGCCGATGCTATTGGTGGCATGACACATGCTCAAAATACGAAAATTCTCTATGGATTTTCAAACTTGTAGAAAATTATTCAAACCCTAGACTATATCTACGGTGGGTTTGTTGGCGGCCCCACGAGTAGTCCTGAAACTCGAACATATTTTGAGGGGTCTCTTACCCGAGTGTGCCTAAATTCGTACGTCCATAGACCCCGAGACAGATACCTACAAATACAAATAAAAGCTGCAACGTAAACCGGTACACTACCATGGATACGGCGCTATTTCTGTTTTCGTTTGATGAGCTTTGTATCGTACAACAAAAATGGCACAGCTAACCCACGAATTGATTTCAATTGTGGAAGAGGAACTTGAAATATTTAGCGAGTAGTCACACCGATTATTCCCCTTACTCAGATTAATAAAAATACAACAATCCTAGTTCTGAATATAAAGTATAATGGCGACATCGCCGCCTAACTGTACCGCACTTGTATTACCGGTACTTGCGATTCAGACTTTGCATCGATGACTCTATCCGTTCACTCTCACAGAAAATATAAGCCACTACAGGTATACAAAACAGTCTAAACGGAATTATTATGCATTTTGGGGGAGGAGGTCGCAAAGAAACCCCGGCGGGGCCAACTTAGCCAAACTTCAACTCAGATTCGTCTTGGCGCTTGGCTGCTTAGTGCTTCATGACACTCAGATATTTGTGTGGAATTGGATAATCTAGTCCACACCGAAGTTAAAGTCGGTGCAAATACCTTGGGCGTACACTCGTGCTCGTAAAGATATTTTCAAAAGTGCAAACTGGCTTCAACGCCAAGCACGATATATTGCCGTCAGATAAAAAGATGAAAGTCGATAAGTAGTGGGAATACGTGACCGCATGCGCGCACTAAATGCGAAGCGATCTGCCAGGGGCAAAATATAAATCAACTGTTACCACGACTCGTCCACAAGGTCGCTAACACAGACGAAATCAACGAGCTGAGTTGAAAAGTTAAACGTAACGATAAATACACATAAAGTGTACACAAAACTGTAGTATCAATATACGTTATCTCCTCCCACCTCTTCGAACGGGCTCTTCCCACTGATTGCTCTTAACATCACAGTGCGCCAAACCTGCCAACCAACACTGCCATGCAAACACGTTGCAACCAACGGCAGGACGCAGGCTTCAGGCGTGCGCCAACATCATGGTCGTCCATTGGGCGATGACCACCGAGATTTTTTCTGTGTTTGGCTACAGACAATTTGTGGCACACTTGCAGCTGACACTACTTGACGTGATTTTAAAATATGAAAAACGACCACATTGAAGTCGTACAATCCAGTTTACAGTTGCAACGCATACTTCCGTACTCCGTGTCGTTACCCTCGCGCATGCTACGTCATCTGTTATTCCTGATGCAAGTTCATGTTTGACATTCATTTGAGATGTTGTAAATACTCACGAGCAGTCCGGCACAGTGCTCTATCGCCCGAGTTGTAAAAGTGGGAGGCTGCAATGCCGAGCTTGCGGAGCTCCTCCATGAGGATGTATCATCTCAATTTGAAATGCGTGTCCATATATACTATGTTTGTGCTGCTTTGGTGGTCGGTCTCCCAGCTTCTGTTGAGAGTGTGGTAGCTGTTTTGGTAGTTTTAGACACTGATATATTGTGGCGCTGGGGTTCAGTACATACAGAAATCCTACAAAGAAGGGCCTGAATATGCGCTGATGGCTTCGTATCCATACGCTTTTGATCGTTAGAATACGGTACGAGCCCTTATTCACCTTAACCATCACGCCAAGACTATCCGCCATCCGCACGCCACGACCTTGCGCGGGTACACTACGCTGTATACGTCTTAGGAGTACAGCACTATAGTTCAGAGGCTGCGAACGACGTGACTGGTGAGATTGTTTGTACTCTACGCCAGTCCGTAGCAACGCTGCTTTTCTAGGCCCTAAAAAAGTGTCCAATGGTGCCCGAAGGTGCACATCCCTATTGACCAGATGTTTTTACTGCTGGTGACGCACGCTGCGTGGCCGGTGGCACCTACGGATTATAGTGATACTACAGTAACTTGAACGATCTCTCCATTTGGCCAAATCTCTGAGTGTAAGACAAACGTGAATAGTCCTGCACCGAATAACAACTGCGGGGGGCCTAGATACAGCCAATAGCGTTGTATAACGCAAGTCGTAGTCGATCAACCTTGGGTACGTATTTAGTTTAAGACCATCGTCGATCGGTTTTACGCTGGCCCAAACACTTTTATACTGTAACACGTATTGCGTAATATGTTGTTGGGCGACTATACAGATCGATAGATACTAGCTCTACCTCTCGTATGTGAGGTGTAATCATTTTGCAACTGACCAGCGCGCTAGAGTCCGTTAGCAGTCTTTCGGTCATGTATTTTTCGCCAACCCTAGATGTTGATCGAATAGCGCCTGATCCGCAAGTGTGTACCACCATAACGACCCCCACCATGTCCACGATTGTAGTCGCTACTGTTGCCGGACATTGAATAACTGATGGATGGCGATCCGTCAAGGCGACGGAGCTGTTCCTTCTAGGAACCATGCCGTTAAACATATAGACGTTCCCGGGTACGGTGAAGTGTGCCACACATGTCCTCCGTACACAATTCTTCTGCAATACCTTTATTTTCAAACTGAGGCTCTCGCATGTTGATTTCGACGGTTGGTTCTTCTAGTAGGTAAGTGTTTTTGCACAGCTTAGACCTGATTGGTGTTTGCCCCGTTCGACGTCTGCTCCTCGGCTGTCTCAGGTATTTTCAGCCTTCCGGCATCGTCAACGAGGATGATCTATGCCTCATATTATTTTTGCACCAATGAGCCAAAGTTCAATATTAAAGGACTCAAGACGGCAGTGTTTTGCAAGGTACACGCCGACGAGGGGATGGTGCACGTCAGCAGGATGCGGTGCTCACATGGCTCCTGCCTGACGGAACCGTGCTTCAATGTTGATGGGAGGTAGACTGCAGTTCTCTGCCAAAAACATGCTGAGGACGGCATGGTTGATGTCCGCAACGGGCGTTGTTCACACGACTCGTGCACGAAGCGACCGAGGTATAACTTTGGCGGATGCAAACCAGCCGCCTTCTGCAAGCAACACACTGCGGTCGACATGGTGAACGTCGCCGGCAAGCGCTGCGCACACGAACCATGCACGGCGGATCCACGATTTAACGTGGAGGGCAACACGACCCCGGCCTACTGCGCGAAGCACGCTCAGATCGGCATAATTGTTGTCAATACCAGGCGTTGCGAACACTGCCCCTGCCCTCTCCGACCAAGCTTTAATGTCGAGGGCAGCAAAAGGCCAGCATACTGTAAGAAACATGCAATCGCCGGCATGGTGGACCTCTACAGAAAGAAATGCGTGCATCCGTCTTACCTTGTTCGGCCGAGCTTTAACATCGACGGCAGCAAGGTGGCGGCCTACTGCAGGCAGCATGCTCACGATGGCATGGTGAACGTTAGGAACAGACGCTGCGCACATGACGCCTGCAGGACAGAAGCAAGCTCCAATTCTTTAGGCAGCAAGCTTCCGCTCTACTGCAGCAAACATGCCGAGCATGGCATGGTGAACGTTCACCGCAGGCGCTGCGCATGTCACTCCTGCCCATCAGAGCCATGCTTAAATATCGAGGGGAGGAAGCTGCCGGCGTACTGCATGAAGAATACCAAGGTTGGCATGGTTGATGTCCATAGCAAGCGTTGCACACACCAGTCTTGCACGAAGCAGCCAAAATTTAACTTCAAGGGAAGGAGGAAGGCGACATTTTGGAAGCAACATGCCGAGAACGGTATGATAAACCATACTACGAGAGTTTGCTCCCACGTGTCCTGTTTTAAGCCGCCGACTGTGGGGTGTGCTGACAAAGTCGATATCGTGGGCGCCCCTATGATCAACTTCACCGCGAACTGCGAGGGTTTAGGTTGTCGGAAGGTTTCCCAGTGGGGAGTACAGGGGAAGCAGCCTAGCCATTGCCGTCTTCACGGCGCCCTGATAGACAGGCTTGTCTGCACTGTGAGACAGGTAAGCCGCGAAACCACTCGTCAGAGACTCTAAGAGTGTCGTCTGCGCCGTCGCGACCTTTCCCAACAACAAAAGTTACCGTCCCCTGTCCGGCATGGCGTTGAAGTCAGACGTGCCCTCCCTCCAGTGAAAGCTGAGTGTTTATTTTGAACACTTGTAATGCGAACGACATGCGGTTAAGTTTTCGAAAATCATGGGCGCACTCGTTGTCGTAGACTTTGAGAGACCCATCCGTACCAGTTCTTTTTGAAATGTGTCGTGTCAAAAATTGTATTTAGGATCTCAATAACATACTGCACTGATGGGTTCCATATCAGATTGTCACACCTCAATACTTGAAGGCTTCGTCGAAAGCCCAACTACAATGGATGGGTTTGAGAGAAGACGGCTGACGTAGCTCGGGGTCAATGTTGATCAGATTGTCCCCGAGGAATTATTCCAGCAGTGGTCCTGTAATACGGCGTAAAAGCCATGGTATAGTACGCACAGTCAGCAAAAGTTCGTCCTCGCGAAAGGGTTGTGATTTATGGAGGTAACGTCGATGGAGGAACCTGTCGGTCCCGCTATAACACTGTATGTGGGTTTGCAAGAAGCGTATCCAACTTACCTTAAGTATATGTAGCAGACGTTCGTTGCATATATTCACAAACGCGACATTTCGCAGGGTGGCAGGTGGAACTTTAGAGGGGTGGTCACGTTTCGATTCCCCAGCGTGATACGATCGATAGTGGAGACGGTGCTGTAACCACGTGGGGAAGGAGTACCTTGAACATAGGTCGTCGTGCAGGTAGGCATGATGTACGCAAGGCCTGTGCTATAGCCGTGCATAATTTAGCTGTCGGTATCTGTCTATACCGTATACGTGTTGCCTCATAGAGGAGTGGTTTGTGGTAGGTGCTACCTACATATTTCCAACCGTAGAATTCCTGGGTATAAAACAAAAGCACGGAGAGTACGGCCTCTGGGAGCATCCTGGCTTATTGTTGAGTTTCCAGCTATTGTGTCGAAGTACATGGTGTTACTCGGACCTCGGCATGTACAAACATATAGAGATCTCGGAAACGTGGCCGACGGCGCATGTACTATGCATCGTTTTTGTATTGTTGTTGTTGTTGTTGTTCTCACATTAACTCATTGCAAAAATCAAGTCCGTGGTCACAGGACAGGCTCCAGT
>JBBMKB010072721.1:0-13810 GCA_037833945.1 Alaria marginata | reverse complement strand
ACCTTATTCCAGCTCGCCCTTTTGTTACTTTCTTCCATACAGCCCTATCAGCTATTGCTGGCAACCTCTTTTTCGGCGTGTTCCTTCCTTTATATGGCCACTTCAATTTTCTCACTACGCCACATGAGAGTGAGAAAGAGGGAGAGCCCCTGCCCTTTTTCCAACCCTGTGTTTATTTCCGGTTCGTTTCCCGCTCCTACAGGGTTCATCCTGGTTGCTCTAACCGCTAGCTGGTGGCGTTGCGCGCGTAGTTTGTTGAGTACTGCTTCTTTGTGTGTCACCTTTTAGCTCTCCTGGAGGCGCCCCCTCCGTTTTGTCGCCAGAGCATATGATAATGATGCAGAGCCCGCGCGGGTTGGAGCAGTACGCAACTGCGTCTCAGTTGGTCTGCTGCAAAGGCAGTCCCCGAAAAACGGCCAGCTGCTGCTTCTGCTGCTGCTGCTTCTGCCCTTCCTCTTAAATACATGGAATCGCCATGGCGGCCGAGTCAAAACAGATTCCACTCGCATTTGAGATGTTTGGGCACACTCCTAAGGCGAACTTTCGTCTGTTTACCGAGTACGGACAGCACTTACGAGGTTAAAAAACAATTATTTGTTGAGCCAAATTTTGCATGAAACTTATTGAAACCCCTTTATTTTGCTGAGATTAGTGTTGAACGCACCCTACGTCACACAAACAGTCGAGCCTGGTGAAGGGTCTACCTGGTGCCACGTATTGCATCTAAACTGCCGCCCCAAACAAACGCCTTGTCGCTTTGCCGTCGGTCTTGCGAACGACCACGGCCTCATTTTCTTCGCGCCGCAGAACACCCGCTCGACGGGAAAAATGTGCACTCCCGCACTGAAGGAACAACCGGCGGAGACCGGGTAGAAGGAGAAGGAGGAAAAGGAGGAAAAGGAGGGGAAGGGGGGGGGCGAGGAGGAAAAGGAGGAAAAGGAGGAAAAGGAGGAAAAGGAGGAGGGAAAATAACAAGGGGGGGAGGCGAGGGGAAGAGCTCGCGAAAAATTGGCCCACTACGACCGAGAGCCCAGAAGCGATTTGACGCTGGCCCGACCCCGCTAGACACGCCGGGTTTCCTGTACATCTACTCCGAGCCCGGGGGCACTGTTAACGAGTGGAAGATCGGCAAAACCATCCTTGATCCACCGGAAAGACGCATGCTCCAATCAGCGAGGAACAACAAAAAGGTATACGTGCTCAAGACATCCTGGTACGTCGCCTGGTGCGGCTACGTGGAGAAGATCGTGCACTTGGATATTGATGACCTCCGAGTCGTTCCTGGAAAGGCGAAACAGGGGGGAGGGGAGACAGAAGATGGCGGAACTGAGTGGTTTCGAGGAGATTTGGATGTTATCGAGGCAAGGGTGAGGTTGGTGGTTAGGATGGTTGCTGCGCGCGAGGCGGACGAGGCTGATATCGCGGGGGTTTCATCGTGTTGCGGTTTCTTCCGCTGTGGACTCCCCAGGCGTCGCCGGTCGGCTGCTAAGTAATACCGCACTGGTGTCTGGTAGAAGATCCGTGAATTCTGCACACGCTGCGGGCGATTTTGCTTCGGCTCTGGCGTCCTCCATGATCCAATCCTGCAGAACCTGGGCCAGGAGAGGGTCCTAAACTTTCAAGTATTTAGCGTGATTTGGCGTAGGTCATCGGTGTAAATATATAGGCACGTTGGCGCCATGTTGGTTGTCCCTCGTTGGAGGCTACCTAACGCCCGATCTGAATGTATTGTAGATACGGAGTATTACTCGAAGGTGAACACATTATCGAAGATAATCAATCCAATTTACAATAATAGCTGTCAACCGATTTATTATTTCATATATTTATTATTTGGGTTCTACCTAGGATGTAGTGTGGAATAGCACACCTCGTGCGAGAACGATGTAGAGCAACGCAAACAACAACATATGCATGAAGCGTGTATTTCACGGTGTTGCAATCGATTTCCGTTGCCCTTGTTAGAACGATCGAACGCCCGTACCGGCCGAGGTTCGTATCGTGCATGTGTTTACGCGCCCTCCGGCCTGTCTGTTGTGTGTAGACGTGGGGATACAAAGCGAGACAGCGACAACACACTCCTCTCCATCCTCTCCATCCTCATCCGTATTATCTGTATATATAAAACGGAAAGTTGTTGATGTTGGTGTCTGTCGTTGTTGTTGTTGTTGGTGTTGTTGTTGTTGGTGGTGTTGTTGGGTGTCGTCCGTCGTGGTTGTCCGGTCGTGGCCTCGCGGGTTGGCCGCCCAGGGTCGTTTGGGCTCCGGATTTCGGCGTGGCTCTGGGGGGTTGGGCACATGCCGGGGGGAAAGCTCGGTCTCGCGCCGCGCGGGCCCGCGGTCGCCGAGGGGTCGGGGCGGCAAGGCGGGGCTCGACTGCGGCCTAAATCGCATTTCACTAGGAATTAGACTGGGCGGGGGGGCACAGCCTCGAGCCGGAGCGCCCAACTTCGAGTCGTGAAATCGGGCGAGCGCGAGACCGACGCAGGCTCCGGCGCACCCTGGCGTGTTAAGGGCCTCGAGCAAGGGGTGTGGCGGCCGGCCTGACGCCTCGTCCGGTCGAGCTCACGTAGGGAAGCAGGGTGCAGAGACGGGCCTTTCTCCTGCAGAAACGGAGTCTGGATGGCATATGTGTTCCACGTGTAGCGAGTTTGTAAGGAACGGGTCAGGCAGATATATAATAACAAACAAACCCTTATATAACCGCCCAAAAGTTAATTCACGTGAGAGCCGCTTCGCTGGGTCGCCTTGCTCAAGCACCACGATAGCGAGCTGGAATCGTGTGCGCATGGAGAGCGCGCCGGGGATAACGAGCCTCCACGACTCTGAGGGGTCGGGGCTGCCAACTTCCGTCTCGACTTGGCTCGCGTCGGCCGAGAGAGGGCGGCTGGTGAGTGGGTGCATGGTCTCTTGACGAGTAGAAATAAATTAACGATGCGGGAAACCAGGCGTGGACGGAATATAATCACCGTTCGGCAGAGAACACGCAGAATATTCGTACCTTATATTTCCGTCCAAGCGATTTTTGGCCTAATTTTTACTTTTTGGCGTTCTTCAAACGAACGGGGACAGGGGACGCGTAGGCCAATACTACCGCGTTGCAGGTTTGCACGCCGGTCCCAGTGAGATTCTTCTTTTAACATACATCCCATACTAATTCCAACACATATTTTGTCCACACTAAAATCAAGATATTTGTTTTCAAAGAGCCCAAAAAAACTAAAAAAAATGGATATCCAGAACTTCGGGTTATTACGTATTAAATGCCGCTATTCTGTATGTCTGTCATCATGGTCTCGCCATCCCGAGCGATTCAGCCCCGTCTTGCTGCATCGGTAGGGAGGGTTGGGGGCACAACTAGCAGAACACTGGGTCTTGTACCGCGCCGAGCTGTGGCCGTCGCGTGCTGAGAATTCCCGACAATCCCGAGGCAGTCCTGATAGCCATCAAGCCAGTGTTGCGGCTGAAGTACAAATTTGAATTTCGATTCTTGCCGCTTAAGCGCCTATCAAATCTCTGCCAGACGCCGCTGGCTTCTTTGTAGAAGGTTGGTGCTGAACAGGAATATTCCTAGAGACCCCGATGTTCCACCGCAGGCGAGGAAAATAGGGTCCCATCCCCAGCACGGGAAATCCTCCGCGTCTCTACAACTCTGATCAACCAGGGGGACGAAAACAGGGCGATCCCCCGGGTCGGCACCGCCCCGTACGGTGTAAAAACCCCGTCCATATCGGCTGATTGCCGATAGGCTGCGGCTTAAAGCTAGCGGCGCCCGGCGAGGATAAATTCCCATCGCCGGATCAGAAAGCCTTCCAAACATTTACGATCCCAACAGCCCGGGGACGAAAAAAGTGACCCCCCGGGTCGATACCGCGTCGCACGGTGTGGAAACTCAACCCCATCGGCTGATCGCTGATTGGCTGGGTCTCACAGACTCATAGAGCCAGCGCGCGGGGAGAGTTGCCAATCGGGCCAACGTCGAGGTCCCGCCGCAGGCGAGGAGATATGTCCCGTCCCCGGGTTAGAAATCCTTCCAGACATCTGCAACCCCAACAACCCGGGGACGAAAAGAGTGATCCCCCGGGTCGATACCGTCCCGCACAGTGTGGAAAACCCACCTCCATCGGCTGATCGCTGATTGGCTGGGACTCATGGGTTCATAGAGCCAGCGCGCGGGGAGAGTTGCCAATCGGGCCAACGTCGAGGTCCCGCTGGACCCGGGGAGGATAAATTTCCATCCCCGTGTCAGAAGTCCCTCCATACATACACCACTCCAACAGGCCGGGGACTAAAGCAGTGATCCCCCGGGTCGGTACCGCCCCGCACCGTGTGACAACCCTACCCCCATCGGCTGATCGCTGATTGGTTTGGGCTCATAGAGCCAGCGCGCGCGAGAGTTGCCCCTCGAGCCAACGCCGAGGCCCTGCCGCACCAGGGGACGATAAGGTCCAATTCCCGGGTCATAAATCGTTCCATGCATCTTGAACTCCCCCAACCGGGGACGAAAACAGTGATCCCTTGGGTTGATACCGCCCTGCACGGTGTAGAAAATCCACCCCTATCGGCTGATCAACGATCGGCTGGGGCTCATAGAGCCAGCGCGCTGCGAGAGATGACCCTCAGGCCAACGTGGAGATCCCGCTGCACGAGGGGAGGATAATATCCCATCCCAGAAATACTTCCATACCTCTACAACTCCAACAACTCGGGCCAACGACTCGTGTGGAATGTACTGCACGATAACCTGTGTATCTCTTGGTTCCAAAATATGACCTCTACGTCATCGGAGCGGGAGGAAAGGCCCTAATCCCTCATTAAAACTCGAACCATCATAACATGCGAAGCTCTCCTGCATTTTGCACGGGTATTAATAGTTGCTTGCTATATATATGTGCATCGGCAGCATGTGCTGCGCTTGGTGCCGGGGAAATTCTACGCCCATTCGCCATACGAGTAGCCGTGGCCGCTTTGCCACAGCATTGACACCAACAGCCAACAACAGCCAACAACGACAACAACGACGGCGGCGGCGGCGACACGACGACAGTATCATACCTCCCCAAGAATCAGTAGTATCGCACGTGAACGCCTCGACCAACCCAAATAACCCCACCAGCAGCAGTTTGTTACCGCCGTTAGAGGTTCTGGCGCATACATTTTTCGCCCCGTTCAGCTAATAGTACACGTAGCATTTTCCTCCTTTGCCGACACGACACTGTTGACAAAGAGAATCCAAGATGGCGCCGTCCGCTGCACCCTACCTATTCGCACAGCCCACTACTGTGCTGGAACTCTACATGACGACTGGCCAGACTCGGATACAGCAATGCGGGGTGCAGGTTTGCAAACCGTACACCCTGAGCTTAGCCCCAGCGATCCATTGAAATTCGAAACCTCTATACAGCCAGAAAATACGAGCAGGCTATCGTGCAACCCAACCTACGGTTATGCAAATAACGCAGTATAGTTGGCGGACAGCCGTCCACATCATAGTGTAGACTAACTGGCCACGTTGAAGGCACCCTGAGCTGTACCTGTTGGGGTGCTCGGGTTATAGGGGTAGGACTAGGGTTAGGGTTCGGTTGAAAGATACAAATAGTCCACTCATCTAAAACAACGCCAAGGACTGCAATAATGTATCGGGTGGCGGTGGGTTCTGAGACAGGCTTATAAGATATCCGAACGTTGCAATTATTACAACCATTAATCAGATACTGGCATAGGCTTGCTTTGCGTATCACGAGCACCCGAGGTATCACAGGTAGGTGGCAAGTGTGAGTATCGGATAAGGTTACCGAATTCCCAGGTGAAGCTATATTTGTTGTCTGAATATGAATCTCTGCCTCACGTACATTTTGCTTTCTTGGACGCGTTGTGCATATTCCCCATCCCTCCAGGCCTGCACCTATTTAATGGCCAATGTTGTGGTTTTCTTGGCTAAGTAATATAGCATACTCGTCGCAGTACAGTAATGCACTTTACGTGCCGTCTGGTTTTATCTGATTCTACGTGATTTGGGGTCCTAGATCGTGGCTGCCTTTTTGTTTCCGCGTTCCATTCCTTTTACGCCCCTCCCCCCCCCCCCCTTCCCCCCTTTGTGCTCGCCGGCGTGACTTCGACGACAACGTTTGCGTTCCTCCGGAGGCCATGTTGCAATGAGCGGCGGCAATGTGGGGCTGCTGCGTTGAACTACGGGTTTTAACTACAGTAGCTACAACGTAGCAATTTACGCTCGTGGGGCTCACGGGATCGAATGTCCTACGCAAAACGTGAACCGCGAAGGAATAGGTATGTATTGGAGATGGAATAGCTCAGAATTTACGTGCTGAAATCAATATACAGCACACATAACTGAATACTACCCCAACCTGTCGTGTGTGTCCGTGCAGCGGCTCGAGCTGCATCCGGTGAAAGTGTTGCAGCTCTGTTGTTGCTAGAAGGCGCGGACCGCACGCGTCCGTCTTCAAAAGTATCTGCTTCGGTGCTGCAGTGGAAACCCCGTAGTGCAACAACTTCCATTCACCGGCCAGCATGACTTCGAGTGTTCCGCCGCTGTATCGCTAGTCTGGATCTTGCGAAAGCCGCTTGAGAAGTGACCGCGGGGTGATCCACCAAGCGGCGGTACAACCACTGGCGGTCAGTTTGTCATCGCTCCGTCCCCTACAGCCGGCGGCCCATAGGTTTCCTCTCCCTCTCGTGAGCCCCATTCTGGCGTTTCCGTCTCAACTGGAAGGCCGGCGTGCGCGGTACCAGGCTGAGTGGACGCACTGGCGCAATTCCCAATTTCTAAGTTGATTTACGATGCATCAACATTGCCTTGCAGTCGTACAGCCCTTGAGACTCACAGCACGACAATGTAGCAGCTCAGCACCTCTAGAGCTCTACAGTCCGAATAACTCTGCCCCCGCGTCGTGTAATGGAGCTAGTTCCACTGTACTCGTGCCTTTGCTCGGCCGCGGTGGCTTGAGCGATCTTCTTGCTTTGCTCGTTGGCTGACGCAATCCGAATCGGCGTCCGTGCGAACTGGAATCGCGACATCATCTTGAGCGGGAAACCAGTGTGTACCCTTAACGATCTTGGCCCTGATAATATTTTCACGACCAGCGCAGCACGATGGACCGTCCTTTGAACCTTCGGGGAAGAGTGCTCACCAGTGTACGTATCACGATGCTGCGCGCGTGTGGTTTCCTGGCGGTTAAGGCGCACACATGCAATCCCAGTCACCGGGGCTACTTGGCATGGCCGATGCTGCCGTCGTCGTTTGTGTGCAACATCATATGTTCCCAAGGGTTTTACCTTCAAAACCGCAAGGTCCCCTTCCGAGGCGCGGAGGATGAGGACGGATGATATCCTAGCATGTAGGAAGATATCGATCGCCAGCTCAATTATCCTCGCGCGTCGGTACAGCCCAGCCATATTTCATTCACGGTTTCTCTCGACGCGAGCGACTCGTACGCGTCAGAAAAGTCATCCCACGGTAAGGGTCGCACTTTTGGGGCTACACGTTTGTGACCGGTTGAGCTCCTTAAGTGGGGAATTATCGGTTGGTATGTACATTTTACGAGTACATTTGTTTCAGGACTAGATCATAGAAATGTTGGTCGGGCTACGCGAACGAATGTCTTCGAAGGAATGTTCCGGGTGAGATATTGACTCCTCATGATAGATACCCAGAAACGTATTGCTCCACCCCTACCGTGGGATGACTCAGAAGGCACAATCATAATTGAATATTTAGTCGCTGCTGCTTTCACGTTTTTAATCACCAGTTTAACCATAATTTCCTGTGCGCTGACTTCGCCAATGACAAGTATAGGGTCACACCGACTGCCGCATCGGATGCCATACATAATGTTTGCCATGGAATAATATGACTTGACCAGGATACCGATACGTCTCCACCTCCAACCGCCCGCCCGCCCGCCTGCCCGCCCGCCCGCCCGACCGCTCGCCCGACCGCCCACCCTCCGCACCTCCTTCTCATTCAAGTTTCCGTATATAACTGGGTGATCGCCGTCACCCACAGCCCTATGGGAGTACCAACGACAGGGAGGAAAGGCATGCCACTGACCAGAACGACCGCAATGACGACGGTACCAACGCCTACAGTACACGCAACGCCCCCGTGCCCGCAGTTGCGGAGAGCTCCCCGCATTTGCTTATACCCCCGTCAACGGCGGCCGCTGAAGCGGAGATGGACAATGTTATCCGTAATATCAACGCTAACCGCGGCATCCCGGCAGGAGACTGCTCATACATGGCGTCCCTCCACGCCACCAGCCCCCCCTATTCCGGTGCCAAGCAGTTCGCGCCTGCCTGCCCCGAGTTTGACCCGAACCCTGTGCTTGGCGCCGGACTGCCCAACTGGCCATGCCAGACACCCTCGAACGTCATGAGGGGAATCGGTTTCGAGGAGGCTGCAGCGGAGCCTGGAAGCAGTTCTCAATTCAGCAACAGGTGAGAGAAAGTTTTTGAGAGATGGGGAGGGTCCGACGAGGAGGCGGTAAGGCAACAGGCTGCGGGAGTGCGTTCCGTGGGTGCCTCGCTCTCACAGCCGTTTCTATTTCCGCGGGGACTTCTGTGGGAGAGGTGTGTCGAATTTGTGACGGCTGCTTGCTTGGGCGTTTGGTAGTTTGGTTTGTTGTCTGGTTGGCTGATTGGCGCCTTCGACGTCGGACAGGGCATGAGGTGTCACTCATCATGTTGTTGTAGTACTTCAAAGCAGGACAAAAACGCTGCGTGAATGACAGCGACGGTTGCACTATTATGGACGTACCTCGGGTATAACTCTCGCACTAAGAGGCCAAGTGGTAAGCGCGAAGAAGCACAAATAACTATCTGCCACAGCGTTCTTGACAGCCAGCGTGTATCGACGAGTTGGACCAGGGCTCGGCGTCCCACAGGGCAAACAACCATATTTTAGCACGTTATCGAGGCAGCCATGATCGACGGTATGGCCAGCCCTAGTCACGACGGCTACTACAGCGTCGAAAAGCTACAGCGGTGTACGCCGCCTGAGGGTTCCTGAAGGGCCATCTTGTGGGCGGGCATGAAGTTGATTGTGCCACTAGCATAGCGATGACCAACTCGTGCCCTGTCCTCGCACTCGCGTTACCCTTTCGATGCAACGAACCGACGACGACACGATTTCGCCTCCAGGTACGCGGCCGGACTGGACAGGGCTGAACATGACCTCTTGGCAGCGGTCGGAGATATTAATGGCTACGAGAGCGACCCGTCCTTCACCCGCTTCGACATAGATCGGGATTCTCCGGTATCTTGGACAGGGTACAGCGCGGGCGGTTGCCTTCACGGCTTTGGGCCAAGCCTGAATGGCCTGTAGCTGGCGCCTCCAACATCCCCCTAGTGGTAGGTGTGTGAATTGCCGTATTTGGATTCTGAGCGGAAAACGGCGACGAGCGGGAGCGTTTCGTACTCTTGTATTAGTGCCCCCGACGGCGGAGCACACCGTTTCAGGGGACCTAAAAAAAGTTAAAGACCATCAATCGTTGGGCCTGGGGTGTAGTCTACAACGAGCGAGGTGTGCCCGTCCTTCGGATTCCGGGAGGAAGCGTGGTGTGCCCGCTTATCTTGCAGACTTCTGCGGGTACAGTTGGTGAAATCGGCTTGTCACCGAAATGATGGCCTAGCTGTACGTTTTATGTGCGTAGAGTAAGGGACGTGGGGTCGTGTTTGTGTGTGCCACCATAGTATGTTCTCGGCCCTCCGGAATGTGGCGCTGAAACACAATCTCAATATGTTTTTCTATTTATTTCCTCGAGTCCCTGACAAATAGGGGGGGAGGGAAAGGGCGTTTTTATTTGGGGGGAAAGGGTCACACTCCGTCCCATCTTTGCCGCCGCCAAAGTCTTGTAGTTAAGGAGTTGTGTTTTCCCCGGCAGGGAGTCTATTTGTGTTGTTGGCGTTGCTACACTTGGTGTGTAGACCGGGGGAGCGGAGGGAGGGCGCGGAGTTTCATTTAGACTCGCGCCGAATTGATGCAACACCTTCCTGGAACTTAACCTCCGGAATACTTGCAAAACCAAACGTCGCACGGACGCGAATAATTGACGATATTGTTTTCATCTTCATGTGTTCTGTGGTGCTCGTGATTGTCCGTGCGTTTTAGATCAGTTGGTCGATAAGTGCTGTTAGAGCGTATTTCAACCTTGGGCCCGGTTTGTGTGTGGCTGGCTCGTGACGGTCGCCGTTGTGCATTGTATTATAAAGGAGCCGCCCCCCTCACCCGTACCGCTACCCGCCGGCGGTCTGTTTGTCATAGAAGATAGGTAAAATGTACGATGATGAGCTAGAGTGATCTCGTACACAATACGATCTGCATACTTGATGCGAGCCGCTGCCAAGCTGGTTCACGATCGAGCTTCGCTCTAATTACACCTGTGGTGGTAAGTGGTGGTGCCCTCTGGGATAAACGTGGAAGAACATGAGCGGGTATGCCATGTTATACCAGCTCGGCAAGATGCATGTTCTACGGCTAGATATACCTTTCGGGAAATTGCTCGTGCAGGTCAACACGCTTGCGGCAAGGTTATTACCCTGTGCTATCGTCAACGTCTCGGCGAAGAGGCCCGTGACGGTCTTATCTATTGCAAGACATTTGCACCTTAGCGCCGTACAGGAGCTTCCGACTATTCATACTCATAATAGCTACGCCGGATTGCGTGTGGAGATAAGCTTTCTAGTCCCGTCTGTCGTGCATACCAGGGATGCGCATATATTTCAAAATAACCCTCTATCGTGACCATCGGCGAGAAACAAGGTCTAAGCAATGCCCCAACTATTTTACATATATACAGACTGCTTTGTAGCTGACCAGCGACCCCGCAGCCTACTGGTTACAGCTTGCTAAAAGTATGAAATTTAGACGTGGATGAGATAATGCAATTGCGTCTCCAAGTTGATAGGCGTTCGTTACCATCTCGACGTTGGGATGCCAAGCTCGGACGCTACCCCCTCCTTAGAGCTGGGCGAAGGGAGGGCGGGCGACCACTTCTTCGGTACGCACGATCTGTTACAGGCGTACGCTCGGGGGATACAAGAGAGTGCTTGAGTGTCCACGGTCCGTTGGAGGGCGCCCGCAGACCAGATAACAATATGTCGCCTCCAAACTTCGGGGCAGGCTGGCCACCCATTTCCGTGAACACAGCCCCGTCATGTTCCGCCATGTTCCGCCCGTTTGTCTCGTGCGAACCCGTTTGTCTTGGCCCTGGCCCACGCTATCCAGATTATTGCGGCTAAAACCTCTTGTAGTGAAGCTCCCATTTTCGCCACCGCCATGCACTAGGGACACGGTGGGTACGTGGGCGAGAAGTCTTAGACGGAAGGCCCGGTGGTAGGCACGGCCGACCTCACAGTATCGAGGTACAACATGATACGATCAAGGCATGGTACCCTACATGGTTTCGACCGAACACAAAGTATGTACTCGCCTAAGCGTAGATGGGAAATGTCTTACCTCTTTACTTTCAGCAACAGGTGCCACGGCAAGGATCAAAACCTTCGTTGTGTATGTGTAAACATGCTATGTGTAAACATGCGTGCTTTTAAGTATATTGTCCCAGGAACAAAGAAAACAACTCTTCTCCCTCGGTGCGTGAGAGAACCAGGTTTCGGGTGCATGATTTGAGTGCTTTTCGCGACGAGGTGCTCCTATTTTGATCATTCCGCCGCCGTGCCCACCGATCTCGACTGTGCCGGGGGCGGCGCCAGCTCCGCTCGCACCATGCCCACAAAGTATTAATAGTAGTTGCTTGTGGTGCGGGCTATCCCTACGCATCATGAGGTTTGTGCTCACATAATCACAGCCTTCGTGGACGCAAGTAGCGTCATGGACAGTGCCGTATAATGCCAAAGGCGTTCGCGGGGATGTTATTCTAGTGCTTTCAAACGGAGCGCATACACCCCCCATGATTTTGAACGGGGTATACTTTCCCCTCGTGATTTCAACCTTTTATAGTTCCGCGCCTTCAAACTGACCGTAGAAACCAGACAGAGTGGGTATCAGAGAGCACACTATATAACATCCTTTACTTTTTTCAAAATAACATCTCGATCGTATATTTCATGATACCGACAACCTTGACCAAACCAAACAGCACACTCACTCGTAGATACTCAATTTCAAATTTCAGAACTTCGCGTGTGATACTCGAGGCTTCTGCTTTTTGTCCAATTACATTTGTCGAAGACTGCATGCATCTAGGTGGAGCCTAACCCCTAGAGGGTGCCAGCCCGCCATGGCGCAAACCCCGCTGCATAATATTCGTTGTATGAAGTGCTACGATACAGTTTGGTATTGTTTGAAGTCATATCGGCATGACAGTACCAAAAAAAAAATCTCGAATTAAGAAACGGAAAGCTGATAATTTTCTGCCTACGATGGTTTGTAAGTTTTATGATCAAGTTTTTATTAAAAGTGGAGTTAATACAGGACAGAGTAACGCTATTAAATTGAATTTATTTCCGAAAAACAAAAACAATACACACTACATGTCATGGGCCGCGGCCAGGGGTGGCCCATGAAAGCACATAGGCCGTCTCATGGGCTGGGCAGAGCGGCCCATATAAAGCCCACATCTCATGGGCCGCGGCCCGGCCCGGCCCATCAACTTTCGAGTCGATGGGCGACGGCCCGGCCCGGCCCATCAAATTTTCAGATGATGGGCCGTGGCCCGGCCCATCACATTTTCAAACAATCACGGCCCGGCCCGGCCCATCACATTTTCAAAATTCTCGGCCCGGTCCTGCCCGGCCCATCACAATTTTCACATCGGCCCAGCCCGCCCTATCGGCCCACAACAAGCCCTGATAAATATAACTCTGCCGTCTATTGGTCAACGTGAAAAACGTAAGAGTTCTCGCGCCACCGATGTCGGTTAAGATTGAACTTCGGGGACAATGCTAACCACTGGCATACCGACCGATGCCAACCTCTAACGGAGCCCCGCGTTCCTTACAGGACGAGGGGCGCAGTGAAGTTGTACGGGTTAGGGGCAGCAAGCAGCAGAATTACCAAAACACAGACAGGCATATATATCTGTGGACGGGATGCAACCCCAAAAAAAAGGATACCAGGTACGTTGCAGAGATTTCCTGGTACAGTACGCGACTTGTGTTAAGAATTTCAGGCTGCTTTTTTATGTAAATTATTTGAGAATTTACAGCAAAGCATTTGCGCTCAGCAAGGACGCAACTCTAAATCCTACCTGGTATATAACAGCATTTAAAAGAGCCTGTGCTCAACGTTGACATCACAATAAGCCGCGAGTCTTAGCCAAAATAGGAGATTCATAATTCTTAACTGCTGTCGCGTACTGTAGTTCAAACAAGATTGGGCGGAACATCAGCTGCTTTCCTCAAAGACCAACTTAGCGTCGCACCAAGCTATGGTTCAGGAGGTGTGCCGTTTTCCCTAAGGCGTATTTCATAGGCCTGTATTAACGGAAGTTGTTTAGCTGCTCTCGAGGTGCTGCGATTTTTTTTGTTATTACAACAAAAAAATGAAAACAGTGAAAACGTATATACCGGTAGAGAGTTTAAGGCCAATTCCTATACAGTCGTATTTGCGGTCAGTCGAATCGGGCACTTTCAGCATGTTCGTACCGGTTTTTAACCCGAAAATTGCGGAAATCTTTTAGTTGTGCTTGCCGAAAGCCGGTTGCGTACGCTGAATCTTGCAGGGGTCCGCGCGGGAAAGGTCGGGACGGGAAAAAATGGTCGGGATGGGAACGGTACGGGATGGGAACGGGAAACCGCGGGATATTTCGTTCCCGACCGCGATTTCCCGACCG
>JBBMKB010072710.1:0-13815 GCA_037833945.1 Alaria marginata | reverse complement strand
TTTGGTCGATCCCCTCCTGTGCTATCCCTCCGAAGCCCTGCAACTCCGGGTCATTTACTAAAATATGGGAGAATGTCTCCTGCTCGCCGTGACAGTTATCTAGCCCTATCAAATGCGTGTCGCTTGCATGCTACTGCACGGGGGGCTGTATGTTTCTGCGAGGATGCTGAAAGTCCGAGAAGGTAATCGCTCGATCAAGCTGTTGTGTAGCGCGATGGCTGTAGCAGGAGATACACGCCGTGCCGTATCCGCAACAGGGACACAGTCCACGACGGTATCGAAGGCGCGGTCCCTTGTGGTGTTAAGGGCAGCATATTGGTATACCCTCGCGCGCAGTGATATCACTAAGCTTCTCTCTATGTTGTTGATCTCCTTCCATCTACAGCACCGAGCCGGGTAAGCAGCGATGCTGCCCCCGGGCTTCTTTTGAGTTGGAGTGGAGGGGTGGAGGTGTGTGTGGGCTACACTCGCTGAGTCAAGGTGGCTAAACAACCTATTGTATATCCTACGAGCAGGAGGTGCGAAATAGTTGTCGTCGAAGGTTGCACACGGTTTGGATCTCTCGATTTTCCGTAGCACCACAACTGATGCTTACGCCCCCTGCGCGTTGTGCATGTTGCTCCGTTCTTGCAGGACTTCACAATAGACGGACAGGCTTGGGACGATGTATCGGACGTTACTGAAGACAACGCCAAACAGGCGTACAGAGACATCTTGATCTATGTGGCTGGTGAGCTAAATTATCTTGCTGGGTGGAGGTACAGCGTACCGCCTGCAAACGAATATGTGGACACCAACCCCAAACGCCTTCCATGTCAAACACGGCAGATATCAGCCCCTCCCCATCTACATAGCTGTGTATGCATAACGGTATGCTATCCCGAGTAGGCAGGCGCTACAGCCTTTTGCTGTAGTGTTCACACAATATATCGTTGCTGCTTATCTGGGCAGTAGTCGTCTGCTTCTCCCCCCCCATCTAAATCAGGAGGCACTATCGCGCAACAAACGACTGACACAGAATACCTCGTACGAGTCATGCATCAGATATAACCGCATTGCTCCTACGTTAGGCTTGCAGCATACCTGGTACCTGGTATAACGTACGGTGTCGCCTACAAGACATGCTTAATATGGGCAAGGCTTTGAAAATGTAGTGTGCCACCAACGAGGATCCTCCCGAATAGGATATCCTGTGTAGGAGCTAGACTAGCCCTCACCGCTAAGCACGATTTCTGAGTCCAAATTTCTTAGCGTCCGCCAAACATTGAGTATGACGTTCTTCCTACGTAATAACTCGTAAATTGATACTATTAATAGGTATATAACCCTGTAGTCTAGTGTGTTTGTGTGCCTCTTCTGTACCGCTGCTGTATCACAACCATACACCGACATGAAAACCCGCCATTGACGTACCTTTTGATGTTCCTGCGTGCAACCCAGTGGATCGCGACGCGACAGAGCGGAGCGGAGGCTACACGTCGGCCCTCGATGGGCTGGTCATTACGGGAATGATAATCCAGCACGCTTTGAGCGAATGTGTCCGCCTTCGCCGTGAGTATGATCAATCACGTTTGATGTTGGGAAATTATTGGTGGCGTTGAATTTTCAACAAAACCGACGATGGCGTTGATTTTTCAACAAGACCGACTTCGCTTGTTACTTTATACCAGGTATAGTCAAGTCTAACGTCGATCAACGTGGTACGGTGAAAGCTGACGCAACCGTGTATGTGTCCGATGCCGGCCACCAATCAATGTGGTACTTGCCGTGGACGCGACGAAATCGCTTCCAGCACTCTAGTTTCCGCCGTGTCCCCCGCTTGTACACGTAGCACTTTTGCGTCCGTGTGCTATCGCTTTAGCGCGAGAGCATCAATCACAACCAAGCATGACGATAAATACGAAATTACAACCTTTTGAAATCAGCTTGCCAGAATTTCGAGCCTGCACTATTAACGCCTTGAAGAGGATTCCTAGCCCGAAAGGGCAAGCTCGATTACGAATCCCGTCACACCCTGCCCACGTCCAACGCGCGCCCTCTCTGTTGTGTGTATTTCCGCCCGTAGACTTCGTTACTTACGCAGAAATTTACGATAACGACATCATGGACTGCGGTCTATATGACTTCGAGTACGCAGACGACGGCTCTAACGGAGAAGGAATATGTAAGTATCTGGACTAGGATGCCTCATACTGTAGCAATAGTGAATTATCAACAACGAGAAAAAGGGACATGGGCCAAGCGTACAACAGAGGGAAACCTCTGTTGGATTCCAAGCTTTTGGGGTCCATACGCGTCTAGTGTATGTACAGCCACCCCGTGACCATGGCTACGGCAGCGGGGGGCACCCCATTTTTCACTACCGGGTTTGAGCAACCCACCCGAGGAGCTCTGTACCTTACTGAAAAACATGTTCTAGGCGATAGGCAGTACGGTTTGGCCCAGCGTAGCCAACCATTCCATGGCGGATCTATGTCGCTAAATAAAAACGGCACAAAAGGGTAAAGATCGCAAATGAACACGAGGTCACTCGCGTGAGTGACCCCGAGCCACTGCAATAGTGCCCCCAAAACGTGACCCCCTACCATAGCTTTGGTCTCTGATACCCCAAGAAGAGATACGCATTGAACTTAGTGGCTGCACCTTAACTAGGTGCATTTGAACCTCATAGTCCACAGCCCAACACATCTCCGTGACGAGAAAAGTCAGAGGCTAGAGACACAGGTGCGTTGATGCAACCTGATACTCAAGGCTACCGAAACAAGAATAAAACAACATACTCAGACCCGTATGCACAGCGGAAATGTGGGTGTGATCATACCACGAAGCAGATTTACCAAGCAGCTTTTGTGACATGTCTTCATCTATATTCCCGGCGTTCGTACATGCGTTTGACTGTGGTGTTCTACTCGTAATTTGGTTCTCTGAGTTTCGGGGACCAGCATCGCAGGGGTTCCTCTAGCTACATACTTCTCATAAAGAGGGCGTGTTGGATGGCGGAATTCGAGGTCCATATCGTACGTATCTAGTTGATGTGCAGTCAATACGTACAAGTACACTGACAATCAATGTTTGGGTATCGAATAAACACACCTACAGCACAAACACCTTCCAAGCGTGCAGCATTGAACTAGACTACGTCACTGTGCACGAACATGGTAAACACGGGTGTTTTCGATATATTATTGTGCTTGGGCGAATAGGTACGGCAGCGAGAGAAGGGTGGCCTTGATTGGCTGCTACCATCGTCGATATGACAAGCGCAGAAGAGGGGTTTGATAACGCGACGCAAAGCTCGCGCGTTGGACGTACCTTGCAACATACACGGTTGGTGCTCAGATGAGATGCTGTCCCCGGCCGAATACACCGGCAAGCGTCATGACATACCGCGCCCCCCACGTTTGTGTGTGCCACCTCGGCCATAGATAGGTGGGCTCTATACATACTTCGTTCTTTTAGAATGTTGATCGCGCGTTCATGTAACAGGATTGGTTTCAGAGAACAACCATGCGTCGTCCCTTGCTCCCAGCGCATGACGTCGCCTCAGCCACTGCTGCCTCGTCTTGACTCGACTGATTCGCTTCGATGCTTCCTCAGACATTGGAACCGCACTCAACCAGTGGGACGAGGTGAAAAACTACTCGGGAGGCGAAGACATCTGCCTCGGAAACGTCGTCAGGGATAACACAATTACAACTAATGTGAGGAATGACTGCTGTCCCAACAATCACAAAAGCGGTCGTCTGAGTCAAGATGTACGGGCGGTCGTACACTAGACAGAGTAACCCAGCGCTTGTATGTCAGCGGGAACTAGTTTTTGCCCCGATACATGTGTTGCTCCCCCTACTGGGAGGCGTTCCCCTTAATCTTGCCGTTACAGATCACATCTACGCGAGGGTATACATGTCCCAACTCCCTCGCATCTGAACCTTCAGTCTCGATTGTGGATTTTGACCAGGGCAACGAAGGCGTAGACGTGAAGGAGGGCAGCCTGAATACAGTCATCGAGAACAACAAAATCTCCATGCAGCGCGATGAAAACGCGGGAGGTAAGCTCTCTGCCGGTCGCTGTCCTGTGCGACGAGCAGTGTTCGTTCTCTGTCTTGTCCAGAGTGATAAACATCGTTGCGTGAAAATACAGAATACGATTATGAGCTACGTATTTGTTGCTTTCTTGAGCACGCCAGAAACAATTATTGCGTCCGTAGTGGTGTGTTTCCAGGCAGAAATTGGTTTGCTCGTTCCAGTATTTGCGGCATTTCTGGCTGCGTCCCAGTAGCGCAGGCAGTATTGTTGCGGCCGCGCAGATCGGAGCCCCCGCTCGACGCCTCTTCGGGTATATCCGTCCAAAAACACGTATACTTGTTCAAATTAACCGTGCAACTGGACAATAGGATAGTTGCCCACGATAGGCACAATCATACAAGCACCAGCCCCATGATGATATAAGCGCACTCAATATCCGGAGCCATGGTTGTGGAACAAAGCCACATGACCACCTACATGTGCAGGAATAGGATGCGAACGGCAGGGGTTCGACCGGCATCAAACGGCGGATACAAAATTCAAGGCCGTTTACACGTTCGAGCTTTCGACCAGGTTGTCGCAAAAAACGTGCTTCATGACCACGCGAACCCAAACAATATATTTCACCCCACCCAGCAGAGATGGCGGACGCAATATGTCTCCAGCGTCTCAGGCTTCGCTGTAAGTGTGGGTGCGCGGGACTCGGTGCTGCAAGCACGACTAGCACCAAAGGCAATGCCGATGCGGACGACCTGCTTATTTCCCCGCTCAGTATATTCATCCCACAGGGGGCCATCCTCATGAGTAGCCACACCGGTTAAATTGCCTTACCGCGTTTACGGAGATATTTAGATGATACAATGACTAATCCTGCCCGCCTGTCCCCATATTGGGTGAACCGAACGCGACAGGTATCTCCAGTCACGCAGACAATACCATCATCAAGGGAAACACAATTACCAACGCAGCAGGGGCGGGGGTGCGCGTTGGGACGACGGAAGCCGACGAGACCGGTCGTATTCACGGTATCGATAACACGGTGGGTCCAGTCCAGGAACATCTGCAGTTTAAAGCAATACCAATGCGATGAGTGTGTGCTTCGGCCCTCAACTTTAAATCATCTTCTTTGACGGCCTCTCTGCCGTAGTATTTACGTATTGTATATCTGAGGGCCTCTCTTCCCTCCGTAAGATTTGTATAACGTTGATGACACATGCTGCGATAGAGGTGAGCCCGTTTTTTCTGGGGATCTTCGCTTTAGGTATCCCTGAACCTCACCCACCAACTGCTTTTGAGTAAACTGAATGTACAACCCGATGAACAAGCACGTAGCCTAGGTATACAAAACAATCGGATTGAAAAACAAGGAGTTTCCGACGACTTTGGGTGAAGGAACCCCGTCATTCAGAAACTAAAAAGGCCAAAACGTGCTACTTCTATCGTGGCACCAGTCTGAATAGGTATTCCGATGTACAACAAAGCTTCGCACGGGTGTCGTGCAGACAACCGACAGCTGCCATTGGAGGCTACCCGTCGACCCAATGAGGGGTTGTCTGGCCATCCTTTGCCACCTACCAATGTTAAGCGTGCATTTCAATCACAAAAACAACGACTATGCAGAAAATGCTCGAGAGTTCCTCTCTCGGCCCGATGCAAGGGGTTTCAGCAACGCTCTTTCCACAATAAATGTCCCGGCACTGGTTCGGGCATGCTCGTCCAGGAAAGGCTGCTAAGGCATTCTATCTGGCATGCTCGTTCAGACAAAAGGACGCTTGGACATTTCGTGCGATGCATGCCGCAGATGCTAGGGCCTACAATACCCATTTTTTCATGGATCGACGAGTGACAGTATCCACCCGATCCCTCCAACCGACAACGCAACAACTTGCAGGTTACTGGCAACACCATGGTGGACTGTGATGCCTACGGCCTCAAAATTATGTCAATCCCTCAAGGGGAAATCTGCGGGAATTCCGTCGAGCTGCCGGCCGGAGAGACCGAAGAAACGGTACGTGCACATCATTGCCTGGCAAAGAACGCGCTGCAAATTATATGGTAGACGACGTGGAAATGCCTATCGTTGCCTTAAAGGAGGCAGGCGAGGTAGCGGGTATGTGGGTAGAGCCCCTGCGGCGCACTGGCGGGGTACAACAACACTTGTTTTGGTATGCGTACTGCCTCGTATATCGCGATCGCCCGTTGCGATCACAACGCGCTCCACAACAGAGCGGCGAATATCGGAAGGCGTGCGATAGCACCCGAATATTGGCTTTGATCTCCCCTCGCGAGCGAGCGTTGAGATGTACCCCACGCTAACCAATCACGATTCGAAACTGGATTTCCCCCCCCCACGACATGAGTACACCCCCACCCCCTTCGCCCATTCGCCCAACCCCACCGTTGTCATCGCCCTCAAACAATCGCTGCAGTACAAGTACTCCGGGGGCACCTATGGGGCCGACTTCGAGCCGTTTGAGGATTGCCCCGGCACTTCGGTCGATCCCGGTTCGGTGTTCCTGGGGTGTTTTAAGGACAAAAAAAACTACCGTACAATGGAAACCTTGGCGTACAAGGCGAAAAACAAGCTGACTAATGAGGTGATACATTTGTCTTGCCCTCCTCAAGATTGCGTCTTCTGTCTACTGTAGTTGTTATGCGGTATTTGAGGGGCGGGGGCCGTGCTTCCAAGCTAGGCTGTCCTTTAGAGCTTCCTGTCTGTCATGGGTGTAGCCGGGATTTTGCTCAGAAGTCGGATATGCCCCGAACTTAGGTTTAATGATATGCCCTATTTTTGTTGTCAAAGTCGCTGCTCGTTTTCCCGCATTGAATGGATGTGCTTGTGGTGGTTCTTCGCGCTTATCGGCGCCAGGGTCTATCGACGAATTGAGCCCCGATGCCTGCAACGACGTTTCAAACGTATCGTGGCGCCGTCGCGCTTGCTATCGTCGGCCATACCTGCCGAGCGCTTTTTGCCCTACTCTGTCGTCGAACACACCAACCGTCCATTAAGAAACGTTCAAAGGGCAAAGGCGCTCGTGAGATAGTATTTGTCGAGGTGTCACATCCGCGTGTACTAATGTGTTCTCTCGACCCCCCTACGCAGACCTGCATCGAGTACTGCAGAGAGGAGGGCATGAGGTTCGCCGGAACGACTAACGCCAAACAGTGAGTCGTATTATCCGCTTCCCTCGAACCATGCAAGAATGGAGGTATTGAAAGGTCGATCTACGTTTTCGCGGTGTTGATGCCGTTAAGGGCTACCGGTGTATCATTCCCGTATAAAATAGGAGCAGGAGGCGAAGGTCGGAACGACTTTTGTCGACTTCCAGCAAATCGAAGCCGAACAGGTACTAACTACCCAACACACAACACGGCGTGGACGATACAGGCCTCCAATCTGCATACATCAGGCCCGCCATGTTTTCCGGCAGAGGGCACATACAGCCTACCGCCGATTCGGGCCTGCCCGCGGTATAATTTGTGGTGACTCCCGGCAAAACGAGTCGGGCCAAACTTGAGCCGTTAGCGTGCGGGGAGTGCGCGAAGCACCTACATATCATGCACTGAACGGTTTGTGTGTGCGCCGCACCCGTCTAGCTTCATTCCACGTTCCCGTGTGACCCGTGCAACGGTGGTGGTAGCACCATGTATGAAAAAAACAAAACAATATTCTGACGAGCGGAACGCCTCCGCATGAATGACTACCCAATACAGTCGGAACGCCTTCTTTGTTTTACATGTTTCGTTACATACCTACGGTAGGCCAGGATACTACTGTTCATCGGGTTACCCTCTTGTTTTCCTCGGGTTCATTGAGCGTTTGGGTCATATATAGAGCTATCCAAGTGAGGGCCCTCAGCAAATATGCCGGCGGCGTAGCAGGTGGCGTAGCGGGTGGCATTTGACCCCGTCACCTTTCCGATACCGTAGTCCGAATCGGAGCATAGACTGCGTAGTAGTGTGTTAATACACGTTTGGCATTTTGTGAGACCATGTTAGATCCCGCATCGCGACCATCCATTTTGAATATAATTTATTTCCCCATTTTTGCGACACGGTCCGGCCTGTACCGCAGGTGCCGATGCACCAACACCGAGTCGGAGGTGGATAGGCACGGAGAGAGTACCGGCTGCACCAAGGACTGCCCCCGCGATTCTGCAATGCCCTGCGGTGGGCGTTTGGCCGTCACATCGTGGGAAATTATTTAACGCCCCCTTGGAAACGTTTTTTTTCGGAAGAAAGCTACGTGCGGACACATTCTACTGTAGAGGTGCACCCTTTTTATTCGGAGGATGGTGATTACTTGAGGAGCGGTTTATCCCACCCCAAAGTGCTCTTCTTTTGAGCAAACTCAAAGCTGTAATCCGTTCAACAAGCCTGTGGCCCGGGTATACGAAACGTAAAATTATTAAAGAAGAATATGGCCTTCCGATGTTATAGGGTTAAGGAGCCTCGCCATTCAGAAAAATGGTTTTTGGCCAAAAAGCGCTACACGATTAGTACCTCTAACATAGCGCGCGTCATGCTGGCGTGAATAGGGGATAGAAAGATAAAGCGGGGCATAAGTCAGCTAAATATAGGTGCATACTACCTGGTACATATTGGTTCGCTTGGGTGTTTGGATTAAAACAAAGTTTATAGCGGTAGTCTATACCTTTTGCGGGTGTCGATATTTTTTCGTGTGACTGTATTGGTAGCTTGAAAGTTTAGCCGGTACTGTAACGTCTACACCTGCTACTTCGTACCATCGTGGCGACGACAAAGTCAACCAGAGGCAGACGTACAAGCAGGGTTTGGACACCGAATTGATGTTTTCGGTTGCTCTCTAATTAAGGGGTGGGGGTGGTATATTCATTTGAACATAGCGCTAGCCTAACCAAACGGCTGCTAGTCACTGGATCGCCTGCGTGCGATATAGACTATATCGCAGCCAAGCAAGGTGGATGTGATATAAAAGTCTGAGCACGCGCAACAGAGTAGCCGTTCAGGCAGCCAACGCGTGGGGCGTCATGGAGTGCGTGCTCGCCGATGTAGGTTATGTCCCCAGCATTTCATAACCTGGCATGCCGTACCATGTACTCCATACCTGGTATACATTTTTCTGTCGTCTTGATGAAGGGTTCGGTAGGGGGGTCTCGTTAAGGCCACCCTGACGCTTTGCAGTCTTTAAACTTTATCGTGTCGGTTTTTATGTTTTATTACGCGATAGGCACTGGCATCATGGAGCTTTTGTTTCCGTCTCGCTAACATAGTGTGATAACGCACTTGTTTGAGCGAAGCGCAGGCAGCGCCATTTGCGCGAGTGGCCTGTACTATTAATACACGAAAGCGGGGGTAGCCCCCACACCGTATAGCCTCGGTCTCTTGGTCTAAAGCGTTTACGTGTTGCTACCTTGCGGCTCAGTACGAGGGGGAAACGAATCAATAATTTTGCTGTTGAAGGGTGTAATGCTCACATGTCATGTTTCATTTTTGATACTCGGGGTGTTACCCTTGCGTTGGGTGTGCCGGAACGCCGGTGAGCTATTTCTACGTAAATTCCGTAGAGTCAATGTTTTTCATTTCTCTCGGTGCCCTAGGTTCTTTCGAAAGGCATCCCACTGTAGGGGTTGAACCTTTTGGGGGTCAAACGTTCCTGGCCGGTTGAGCTCCTGTAGTGAAGAACTACCAGTTGGTATGATCAGTTTACGAGTGTATTTGTTTTAGGACTACCAGGTAGCAAATACCAATGTTGATCGGGGTGCGCGAACGAAAATCTTGGAGGTTATGTTTCGGGTGAGATGTTGGAGATGGCGTGGGAGCTGGGGCTTCGTCGAACTTAGTTCATCGTGTTCTCACCCTCTCACGGGTATCACGTGCGGCAGAGGCCGCCATCAGAAGCCGTGTCGGCTTTTGTTTGTGGTCGAATTGTTTGCTTTGCCATACAAACACACACCCGAAAAACATGTTGGTATTCTGGTCGCGTGGTGCTCGTCCGGAGCTATCCTTCCGCGCCCGTGCTTGGACACGTTTCACACAGTTTGGTGTGTGGGGCTCTTGTTCGTGTAGCCCGTTGCCGTGCATGTGTCACGCATCGAAATGCCAGTCTGGCCACCTTTCGCGCCAGGTGGTTTGAAGAGTACGCTATTGGCGATTTCAGTGCATTCTCCGGGACGGGAAATAACGGTCTATTGACGGAATGAGTTCACGCCTATTTGCCCTTTTACTGTGAGCAACGGCGTTTGATCGTAGGGTAACATGACACACACAACCCATTAGCCATAACATCGGTGCAGAACCAACGAACAGAGAGAGAGGGGGGGGGGGGGCGACAACGGATGCCGCCATCGCTACCCATGCATTTGTCATTCGGAGCTTCCCACACATTGACAAGACTTGCGAGATGCCCTGAACATATTCTAACCTATCCAAATCCCATTTCAACAGAGTGTGGGGCCACCTACCGAAGGATTCCGATAGCAGCTTAAAAGGTCTAGCATGTACAACCATTCCTCATTTTGTCGCCACAAACCTCTCTCCCAGGAGATAATGGTCTTGGACTCTGTGTGGTGCCTCACTCGCCTGTAGTGTGCGCGAGACCAAGCAGAACGCTCTACGTGAAGTGCGATATTGGGTAAGGCACGTATATTGCCCACCAATACACCGCCGTTCTGCATAATACGAACTCACTAAAACAGGGGTTTGAGACCACTCAAGGGCGGACTCACGGCAAGCGTCGTGTACTGTAGAGCGAGAAAGGCAGGTCTCATGGCACAGTCCAAGGCAATTTTTTATAACTTAAAAGCACGTCAAGACCTTAGGTCGGGCCCTAACTCACCGGTGTTGCCTGCGACCTGCCTTGCTTGCGTATTGCATGTATTGGCACGCTTGCGACGTGCCTGAACGTCCAGGGCTTAGGTAGCGGTGTGTACCAGTCTCATGCTTCCACGGCGTACCGTGGTTGGTTTCAGATGCCTAAATGCTATTGCTGTATCTGCAGTCGTTCTCATACAATTACAATGGACAAGCTGTGGTTATATTGACACTCACGCTGCACATGGTCGGGGGGCAAACATAAACGATCAAGTTGAACACGTGAGGCATGGCCACATGGAACACGGTACACTTTGTCGTGCACTTTGCAGCGCGGCAAAGCCTTCTTGTCTCGTGGTCGAGGCGGTGAGGTTTGAGAGGCGACCAACACCAGCTATCGTGTTGTTCATGACATCGAAACAAAACATACGAAGATGGGCCGATGGCTTGTGTGGGCTTGTGGCGCCGGTTTTCGCTTCCGTTGTCGTCATCGTTACCGTTTATCGTCTCTTGGCGATTATATTCGAAACCGATCGTCATCGGTATCAGTGTCGTTGTTGGTACAATGGGGGTCCCACTTAATTGCGGTGGGTCGACATACCATGATATCCGCCTCGAGTTGGACCCCGCATTCATCGCGCTTGAGTGCGGTGTCACCTAATTATTAATCAGGGTTCCGGTTCAGTGCGGTACCGCTCTCAAGGGGGACGATATGGTGAAATGCTAGATTGCAAGCTACCCTTTGAGTAGCACCAGGGCCGCACTACCGTGGATAAGAGCTAATTAGGCACACCAATGACGAAGTGATCAGAGCCATCAAAGGCCCTTGCGCTATACACCGTTGCACAGCAGTAAACTTGGAAAAACGCTGGTTGGTTTGTTTCTTGTTTTGTCCACGTGCTCATTTACTGTACGAGTACACCATCACGGTCTGCACTGGAGTATAAATAGCGGTCGGTTGCACGACGTGAATGCATCCTCACTCACGGCTGGCTAGCCCGAATCTGTAGTACAACAGCTACAGTCGTAGTGTACTACAGCATTATATCGTTGGAGAACCACCCACAGTAATTGCTCGACGACACCATCCACCACACTTTGATACTACATCTTGCTCTTTAAACCCATCATGCGCTCCCGAACTCGGGAATGTCTGCCTGCCGCGCTGGTTTGGAAGTATACGTACGCTTTGACGAACAGCATCCTAGTGTACGGCATAAGCGGGGAATTCATCCGTTTGACCACTTGCAAAAAGTTAACCCAAACGAAGAGTTATAACACTCTCCTCCCCTGGAACGGCGGGATAGCGGGTCGGCCGGATATACGGACGGACGTCAATATCCATGCGGTTCCATTTCCTGGGGATACCGTGTAGACTATTTTTGAAGTTCGTCATGGGGAAAGTCATAAAATGTTTATTATCGGTGGATGGTGAGATTCGAACTCAGGACCCAAAAACCCATGGTCTGTCGACGACACCATTTGTTAAGGTATGTTGGTCTTACTTGTACCACAGACTGTTTGGTATGGTAAGGTACGGTACGGTACGGTATGGTACGGTACGGTACGGTATGTTATGGTATGATATGCTTTGTGTAGTTAAATAATTTGTAGATTATCTACGGAGATGCGGTGGAACTTATGGTTCCCCGAACAGGAACAATAATAATATGATAATTGTTTGTGTATCCCAGTTGGGGTCATGAACAGAGGACAGGGGAACCCCCCCTGTTGCTCACTTCTACTTCTTAAACTTCGATAATCTGTATCAATCGACCCTCTCCTCCCGGCCTTATGGCCCAGCTGGCACCCAGACAGTCGTCCCCGTGATCCAAGCTTCACCCCGGCTATCGTAATACCGATGATGCTAGCATCAATCGATCGACAAGTACACGAATGCTAGGGAATACAGCAGGATGGACGCAGCTATTCTGGCCAGCCTTCCGGAGGAATTACGCGAGCCGTTCGAGGAAAATTTCGCAGCTGCCGTACAAGCCCAAACCAACGCCAACGCCGAAGCATTCCGAGAGGACGCAGCCAGGAGAGAGCATGGACGAGTTCACGCCCAGGAACACCAACCTAGGAGCAGGACCGCACCGCCCCCAGAGCCGTTCCCGCAGCAGCAGCAGGAGCAGCAACTCCGGATGCAGCAGTACCAGCAGCGGCAAAATATTTTTCGATACAGGCAGCAGCAGCAGCAGCAGCAACAGTATCACCTCCAGCAGCAGTATGAGGCATCCCGCCGCTGGGAGCATCAGCAACATTACAACGCAACCGCCAAAAAGACAAGCGAAGCACAACGAATAGTGGCCCGAGCAGTCAGGCAGGAAGCGCAAGCCGAAAAAGGCGGCGTACCACCGACTAGCCAGACCACCTCGAAGCCGCAGTCATTGTGCGAGTATCCCGTGGTGTTGTTAGCATCGCAGCCAGTGTGCCGCGAGCCTTCGTCGATTGACGATGAGCTGCTCGATAGCATGGAAAACGGGTTGCTTCGGAAGCCCGTTCAGGAGGAGATATTGGAGAAATCGTTTCAAGAGCCGGAAAATCCGCAGCAGTCAATGCACGCTGCGAAGCCGCGGCCGTGCTTGCCGATGGAGAAAGCTGGTAAGGATGACATGGGGGTGCTGGGAAAGGATCTGGTAGTTGCGGGTGGTCTGGCGGTTTGGGCTGGTGGGGTAGGCGTTGAGGAGGAGCGCCCCCCCCCGTTTTGGAATGACGAAAAATTGTCCGAGCCGCCGTCGGAAATACTTTTCCACGGCAGCCCTCAACAGCAGCAACAGCAGCAGCCCACGGAGCCTAGCGTAGATTCGTGGATACAGGAGGAGAGTATTGGTTGGTGGAACGAGGAGGAGGAGCCTAGTCTAAGCACAACTGGAGAAACGGGGGTTGTGGATGGTGCTGGAGCATCGATTTTTGATGATGGATCTGTTTTCGTCAGGGGAGGAAAGGCGAGCAGGTTCTGGAAGGCAAGCGGTGGGGGTGGTGATCAGGAGGGTG
>JBBMKB010072699.1:0-13818 GCA_037833945.1 Alaria marginata | reverse complement strand
TGAGTGGAATAATTTAATACGTAAATGACTTGGGATTTGTGTGAATTAATTATTTTTGATGTTTGGGGAGACGATATCGTCGGAATGGACATCATCATTCTTGAACGAGCTTTTGCAAAAAACGATTTGTGTGTGTATGTGTGTTTTTTTTTTTTTGGATACTCAAGGCCACCGACGGGCGTGCTCAACGGGTTTTGCAAAACTTTCAGGCTGCACAACATTACTTTGTTTTTGTGGGTGAAGTATGTAGAGTTTCTTGAAGCGAGAATCCTCAGAGAAGACACGGTGCATGCCTACCTCAGCGTGCGTCGTGAGTGATATATAACCAAGGGCACGGGCTACGGTATGGGGAGGGGGGGCTATGGGGCCAATTTCGTGCACAGCCGTAGTCGTGTGACCATATACACACACCCTACAATGCCGGGACGGAGCACTTCGGGTTTTCACCGAGAACAGACTCAGACATGGCGGGCTCCGAGCGGGGAGCATCGTGAGGTGGTCGGCGAGTGACACGAAGGGTGGGCGGCGGGGGGTGTATTCATTTGTTGCTTGCCTTAGTCATTTGACCATTGACCACGCATCCCTTTCGATACCCGGAGCACCGAAGGGTGGTCGGGCAGGTACTATGAAGGCCCTAAATCATGCAAGTCCGGGGCATTCGCGCAAGAGTCAACACAATTATTTTTTTGTGCAGTGAGGGATCCCACGGAAGGGGTTGAACTTTTCGAGCCAAACGTTTGTGACCGATTGAGCTCCTCAAGTGAGGAACTGCCGGTTAGCCTTATATTTTATTACAAGTGCATTTTATGCTTTAGGAGGAGCGAATAAAGGTGTTGTCGGGATGCGCGAGCGAATTTATTCGAAGTTTATGTTTCGAGTGCGATGTTGACCTTCTCATGTGAGTAGTTCAGAAACCTCTGCCCTACCCCTACACCGTGGGATGACTCTCGTAAGTTGTTACTTTATTGGGTTTTGTTCAGCGACACGCATCGCCGTATAACTACGTTGTGGCACGCGCACGTTTGTTTTTGATCGGGGGTACAGATCCATTCGAGCGAGTGACCAAAACACGGCGGTGCAGTTTGGGGTTATCTCCCCTATACCACATGTTGGGTCCTTTAAATACTCGTCGGTGCGTCGCCGCACCCCAACGTACCCAAGGTATAAATATATGTCATAATGATGATCGTCATTATGATGTTGCTGTACTCACGTTAGCTCCTTTCCTTGAAATCCACTCCGTGGTTGCAAAATAGGCTTCTAAAGCATCCCGATGGCAGAGCACAACAGGGACAAGTGTGTACGCGGACGCACATTAATGCAGTAAAACGACCCGAGATAGACCGTCTCGTACCCCTTGCAAGTCAAACCATACCACAAACTTATTAATGGTATCGTGCCGTATAACATAACCGATAAACAAATCAAACGATTACGACGGGTCCAAGACGTATCCCATCTGTCGAGTACCTAGCAGGAAACCAGTAAGCATATGAATCTGGAGTATGTACCTTCTGCGCTGCTGTTGCTATCCCCGCACTCCCCTCTCGCGCTATAGCTGGAAGTGTCGCTTTCGGAATAATGACGATGTCTGTTTCTACGAAGAGTCGGGGCCCTTGGTACAATGACTGAGCCAATCAACAAACGCTCTCACGCCCCCCCCCCCGGAGATCGCGTCACACACAAGTGGGTTTTGGTACGATGCAGCTCACCCTTCCTGCGACTCGCCAAGCTGCACACGGCGCTTGGCACCTAGCGCAAGCAATATATGTCTTCATGGTATTTGGCTTTGAATTTCCAACGGGGTCCGTACCGCCATTGGAATGACGTGACAGGTCTGCGGCCATACAGATTACGTACGTGGATGCATGTAATGTTGTAATTACAAACCCCCCCCGCGCGTGCCCACGCACCTTTGGAGGTGCCTCCACAATGAGTAGGAACGGTGTTCCATCTGCAAGTGGACGTGAGGTGAAGAGACAGATGCCTATGGGAGACTAAACATGACTACCCCCCACCTCCTTTTTTGCTTCCTCCTCCTTGTCGTGCTCGCAGGTGGATACTATCACCACGCGCTGGAAAACCGACCCCACGGGGGACATTGTGTCTGGCACTTTTGGCAACCTAGGTTTGGACGTCAGGGACTCACAGGTACACACACGCAGATCTCTACAAATATAGTTGCTGAGCATTTGCATGTACACCTTTTGCTTTTTGAGTATTGAAATTGCCGTATTTTACAGGTAGAGGGGGCCTACTTTTAGATCTACATCTATGAACAGTGTCTGTCGGGCATCATGTACTGTAGATGCTCATCACAACCTCGAAGTAGTGCGTTAAACAAAAAACAAAAGTCGCAGTTGACTTAAAGCCCACGAACAGAGATTCAGATTGGCCTCCATCGGGACGGAATTTTGAAGCCGATGCCAGGAAGGAAGGAAGGAAGGGACAGCGACGAGTCGAAGACAGACACTTTGCTGAAATATGGCCATCAGCCGCACTTATTGGCAGCGCAGCGCCGCACCCACTTTGAGCCAGCCCAACGGACTCGTAGATCGTGGGCGCGGGCTATGATACGAGTAGCAGTTATTCCCGGCAGCGTTCCTGTATTTACAAAGCTCCTCTCAACCAGGCTGGTGAAGCTATACCCGACATCGTTGGTTCGGATGTCTTGGGGGTTTGACGATCCATATCTAAGCCGTTGGGGCACATTCGTCGAGCTTACGTTTTTGTTTTGTTTTTCTTCTCGAAATGACGCATGCTTGCGATTGAGGTATACCAAAATGTCATTTTTTTGTAAAACAATATCTGAACGGGGGGGGGGGGGAGGGGCTCCTTTTACCCGGAAATATTTTACCCCGAAATCCTCGGAACGTCATTTCGTTTTTGTCAACAAAAACAATAGTTTGTTTGCCTATATAGGCCATGGGTCTGTCTGTTCATCGGACTGTAAGTTGAGTTTATTCTAGATACGCTTTGTGCGCGAGGTGGCGTTGAGTTTCTAACGTGGAGAGCCACCGGAAAATTGGTGCGACTTCCGTCATAGCACTCATGCGAGGCTGTCCTTCTACCCCCGGCCGTTTTTGTTTTGGTTTTCTTTAACGCTACCGAGACACGCGGCAAACCCCGCGAACGCCCAAACCTCAACGTCGGCTTCTCCCCACAAGGGTAAATATGCGTATCATTCGCGTTAAACGCGTACGCCTACGTTTGCGGCTTCGCGCACGCCGTACGCAGAATTCGTGCCGTTTACGAAGTGCTTAAAAAAATCAACCTGGTCGGGAACGCCTCCATATTTGCTAGAAAACCCCCCCACGTATGTTATGACCTATTTTGACGCGTTCTTACGATAGAGGTTATTTATATCACTTTTTACAAAATATATATATATTCTGAATGACCAGGCTCCATAACCCAAACAAACGTCGCAATGCCACTCTTGTCTCTCGCAACAAAAACACCTCTCTGTACGTACAGCAGTACGTAGGCCATTTCATGGGGTTGGTCATCTGGTTTCACTTTCAGTTTGATCCAAGTATTGTTTTTATTGTTGCGTGAGGTGTGGTGCTCCTCAACAATGAAGTGAGAGGTCTCGGAGAAAGGATGAGGGGGTGCGCACACCCATTCGCGTAGCATTTAACATCGTTCATTCATACCGCCGTGCCTTTTCATGCTTTCCAAATATTTGTGCTTTTGCTGTTGTGCGCGCACATACGCGTTTTTTGGCCCCGTCGTTGTGTGTGAACGGGCGTTTTAACCGCACTATTTTTTATCGGTACAGTTTGCAATCGTTGCTCGCCCAAGATACAGTTTGCACGATAGTGGGGTTTAGCTGTAGTCTATGGGCCCGCCGGTGAGCAAGATGGTAACAGGAGGCATGCCACGAGAGTGATGAGATGTTCTGGCCGTGTGTATTTCTTGATGCTGTCCCAATATCGCTGTGGAACGCAGTACAGTTTTATGTGTTTATACACGATTCTCCCAGAAGTACTTTACTGTGCAGATTGTGCTGGAGTATTGATCGGGGGTGTGACACTTTCTTATATTTTTGTCAAAAGTCAGAGTTTGTGTTATGACCCATAATAGAACTCTTTCCGTGAGCAGCCTATGAAACACATTTTGCGTACCCCTTTCCCGTAGCATGTTTCCCGTGTTGGCTGCCCACAAGAAAACCTTTCCGTGGAAAATTCGGTGGCCCTAACGACCGGCGACGTTTATATTGCCCTTGCCCGTGTGCTAAACAACGATGACACGCGCAGGATTTGCGATTGAGCGATCTTAAGTTTGACGGTACTCGCACCGGCGGCGCCCGCTTCGTCGACTCCCGCAACATCAGGTAAAGTGTGAACGTGTCTGTGAACTCGCTTATAGAATGCAAAGGGTTTACATGTGTATTGGGAAGGGTTGAATTGGTGGGTCTGAGGTTTAGTCAATTTTACTTGGACGATGTTTGCTCAGGCGGGCTCTCTTGCTATCATCCCACAGTAGGGGTTGTACTTTACCCTAGGGGGCAAACGTTCCCGACCGGTTGAGCTCCTGAAGTGAAGAACTACAGGTTGGTTCGTCATTTTACGAGTGCATTTATTTGTTTTAGGACTAGCGGATAGAAAGGTTGATCGGATTGCGCGAACGAAAATCTTGGAAAGTCATGTTTTTGGGTGAGATATTGATCTCCTCGTGTCAGGAGCTCAGGGACTTGTTGCTGCACCCCTACCGTGGGATGACTCGATAATCTCACGAATTATATGAAAAAAGCACAAGTGGGTTCTTTCGAATGTATATAGGGTAGGTGCGCGTCCCTCGTATGGGGAGCCCCGTTTGTGAGGGACGGTTTCTCGCCAAAATATGGTATACCCCTAACCCAGTACGCGCCCACGTTAGCGTCTATTAATAGGATATATGGAACGTGCGCTAGAAGAAGGGGTAGGGTAGCAAGGGGTGGCACATTTTTGTTATAAAGCAAGTATCACGGACGGCACACTATTCGTGAGTACATCATTCCGCTCTGGGCGCGAATATAAATACGGTTGCGCGTTATATATTAACAACAAACAGTTCTTATATTTACGCCCATAATGGTGTACGCTTTACCTGGTATGCATTTAGGTTAAGGGGTATAGCTCACCGGTGGTGGTGTTTGCTTCCATGTTTGCTCTATGCCTATATTAGGTTGGGCTTAGGAGCTCAGTTTGACGCAGTGTACCTCCATGCCTGTATTTGGTTGGGCTAAGGAGCTCATTAAGGCAGTGTAGGGTTCCAAATAATGGACCCGTCCGCCATTTGGGAGGAGGTTCCGACACTATTTTGTATTAATAGCATCTGTTGTCGATGATGCGTTGCGTTGGTTTGTTGTTTCTTTGTTTTTCAGCGCGGTATGGTTTCTCGAGGGCACTTTCGAGAGCGGCAACTACATGGACCTCACCCGCGTTGAGGACTTCTCCTTCGAGCTTATCCCTGTAAGTGCAAATAATACACATATATAAGTATATTGTGGATCGTGTACCAGTTTGTTATCTGTATCATTCCAGGCCCGGGTAGATCCCTTTGGGTCATCCCACGGTAGGGGTGCAGCAATAAGTCCCTGAGCTCCTGACATGAGGAGCTCAATATCTCATCCTGAACATGACTTCCGAGATTTTCGTTCGCGCAACCCGATCAACAAGTCTACCCGCTAGTCCTAAAACAAATGCACTCGTAAAGAGATCATACCAACCGGTAGTTCCCCACTTCAGGAGCTCAGCCGGTCAGGAACGTTTGACCCCAAAAAGCGCAACTCCTACCGTGGGATGAGTCGTTTTTTATAAACGATATGTGTGCCTAGATCACGATACCGGATGAAAGCCGCATAACCTCCATGACCTAGAGCGTTGTTGACAATTTTTCCGTGGTACCTACGACGCCGGCAAAGAAGGGATCTCATCCGCGCTCATGACCTATCACTCGAAATGATTCCAGCAACAGCAAAAATAAGAATTGACTCTCAGGAACACACTTTTCTTTCCGAAACAAAACAAAAATAAAACGAAAAAAACGTTTTTTCATTCTTATCGGGGAGGCATTTCATCAGTTAAGGCAACCTATTGTTTACTCCTTGGAAGATTGCGCCAAAAAAGCAGATTTTACGCTTTTGATTCAGGAATACATCCTTAGACAAATTCTGCGATAGATGTTCACCCTTTTGTTTCTGAAGCTCCTCACTTGGGGAGCTCTATACCCTCACCGAAAAAATGATTTTGAGCAAACTGAAAGTGCAGTCCGATGAACAAACCCGTGGCCCATCCATACAAAAAAACATACTGCAAAACAAGAATGACATTCCGACGATTTTGGGTTAAGGAGCCCCGTCATCCAGAAAATGAAAACGCTAAAAAACGCTACCTCTATTGTAGAACGCGTCCTTAATTACCAAGGAGGTTAATAATACCATCCGGCGGTGACTTTGTTTCCGCTCAATGGATATGGATATGCTGTATTTCATACCACTCTGGGCGTTACTATAAGAGCCGTTTTATTGTTGTGTAAATTTATAATATTGTCCCTTACACTTCCGTCCAGAGAGGTATATATATAAGTTATGCTGTATGTATCCAACCGTTTAGATATTGTTGGCATCGATTAGCAGTGTATCCTAGCCGCGTATGAACGTTGCTTTGATCTAGGCTGGTGTGTTTTACTTACTTCTTCATTCTCGTGCACAGGCCATGCGAGGCCTGCTCCTGGACGATTGCCACAACATCTACCTGAGGGGCGTGGACGACTTCGGAATTCCTAACCCCGAACTCCGTCCTTCGTCGAGCGGCGACCAACCCGAGAGCGTCGTGATCACCGGCGATTCTTCCGGGATCGTGTTCCAGGATCTCAACATCATGGCCGGTGCAGGTTCGTCCTCTCGCTTGACGCACATATAATATATAAGGTCGGACTCGCATCCGTGCTGTGGACCCATTCTACGATAGAGGTGCAGGATTTTTTGTTTTGAAGCTCCTCCATCGAGGAGCTCTGTGCGTCACCGAAAAAACAATTTTGAGTAAACTGAAAGTGCAATCCGATAAACAAACCCGTGGCCCGTCTATGCTTAAAAAACATTCAGCAAAAATAGAATTACATTTCGACGATTTTGGGTCAAGGAGCCCCGTCATCCAGAAAATAAAAACACCCAAAAGTGCTACCTCTACCGTATAACGCGTCGTTGCGGTGCTAACAATGGCCTCGAGTGTTATTTTGTCGAAGTATCCGTGCCACCATGTTGTAGTATAGCACTGTATGGCAAGGCCGAACGTTTTTTCTGTATGGCACCCAAACAAACACTACTGTGGTTTTGTTATTAAATACAGCTTTTTTCGTGTTACACCTACTGCTGTAGTAGGCCTTGCAGTTGTTTCAACCGGGTTGAAAGTTTGAATTTTATCACAAGTCAGTTTCTGGATGCGATGTGTGGACCTCCCGTCACATGCGGAGGGGGCCTCAGGGAATTGAGATGTATGTACATGCATCCCTATTACGGCGCTCGTCCGAACGGGCCCCACCTTGCTCCGCGCGTTTCCCGGCCCCTTGTCTGCAGAGCCACGCATCCGGATGGAATCCACGGAACCCCTGACACTGGACAACATTTTCGAGTACGAAGATGCCGTGAGCGGAGAATGCATCATACAGGTCCCCGAGGTAAGTGTAGAGACGCACAGGACAGTGGTGGGTTCTCTAGAGTGCCGGTCGAGACGAAGGCTACGGTAAGGGGGGAAGGGCTACCTCCCTATTGTTCACTACCTGCATTGAGCCAGTCGCCCCCCGAGTAGCTCTGTACCTGACCGACATGACTTACTAACAATAATAGCGATTTTGTTGGTGCAAGCGTGTAAGGAACCCCATTCCATCGCGGATTCGCGTCACAAAAATGAAAACGGAACGAAAGCGTGAGGTACAGCAAAGGAATCAGGTCATAAAAAGCTGATTTATTTGAGAACATGAAAGTTTAACCCGAATGAACAGCCCCACGGTCTGTTAATAGGAAGTTTACTATTACGGGGGAACGTACTGTAGTTAATAGGACCTACGGTAGACACAAAAACCTATGTATTTATCTATTTTTGCTAGCAATATTTGGTCCTATTAACTGCATTCCCCCGTAATATTTTTTTTTTTCAAAGTATTGTTGCGAAAACACAGGTTGTATTTCAACGTTGTTAAATAGTACCTTACTCGTCAGTCGGAAAACCAATAATGGCCTATAACATGTTGTTCCGATAGTGAGCATAGGCTTCGACGCAGCAAGTGACATCTAGCGACCAATCAATGCAGTATTGTGACCGAGGTTTATAGCGCTGGGGTACCCCGAACTTCACGGCCAAGCGTGGACCACTTGCCCGAGCGACTCTGTCCTTCTTCGCTTAAAACTCGTGGGAATGGCAAATGGCTATTTTCTTGCAATATTCTTTGTTGGTATATACCTAGGCCGTGGGTTTACTCATCGGCTTGCACTTTCGCTTTGCTCAAAATCGGTTGTTGGGTCTACCTTGTAGCATGTTACCTACCCTAGTAGCGAGGACTGACTGCCTGGTCTGTGAAAACCGTGGGCATGATCCGTCCCATCGTTGTCGTACGGATGCGAGAGTCCTCGATCACCATACATACGACTACGGCTATATGCATGAAATGAGTAACCCCCCGCCCCCCCCTACACCCGCCTTCCGCCTTACGAGGGGATTCCTAGTAGGATGCAGCTCACCCTTCATGCGGCTCGCCGAACACCCCACGGCGTTTCGCGCTTGGTGCACGCGATGTCTGCCTGGTCGGTGAAACCCGACGTGCTCCGTCCCGGTACTGTAAGGATGCGAGGGTCTATGGTCTTATGACTACGGCTATGCAAGAAATTAGTACACTCCCCTCCGCCCGCCCCAACAGTATCCTCGGGCTGTCGTTAGTGTCCTCACACCTTTGCTCAACTCTTCTTCGCTGCCCGCCGATGTGCAGGGAACCACGGAGGATCTAATCGTTCAGCTAAACGCCGACCAGGCCCTGACCAAGTCAGGCAATTGCTGGGTGCTAGAATAGCGCCCCTCCCGGCCAATCTCTTGGCCGAGAAACTGCAGTACCAACCCCAGCGTTAACCTTCTATATGGGGGTGGTCTACTAATGTTTTTCGCGGCGGAACCTTCGGCGAACGGAAGCGACGACGCCCCCCCCCCCCGCCCCCCGCCCCCCGAACGCCGACAGCAGGCATGGAAAACAGTTGAAAGCGCCGCCAGAGGCAGGGAACCAGTTCCCGTCATTCTTTAATGAACGTGCTCACAGATTTGAACGAAGTCATGAGCAACCACACAGGAATTATTGTCGGGGGGAAGGGGGGGTACAGTTGGATATTACTCTTGATTCGGCTGCGAGAGTGCTGTTGCGTAGTGATTACACATCTCGGACAGATTATGTATCTGCCGTTGTGAGATTGATGCTGCGCAGGATGTGTACATAAAGAGAACACATCTCCAACCCTGGAAAATATGTTATCGTGCAGATTGCACGGCTCCCACTTGAACATACGCTATAAATAGACCATGCAGATCTTTCAGAAGTGAAAGAGTTATATCATGAGGAGGGGATCGCGATCTGTCTAGAACGTGAGCATGGTTAACTTTGTTGTTATGCGTATCCCTACCTGGTGGCCTCTCCCACACGAAGACGTCGATAGCCTGAATCATCAATATTTCAAGTGTGTGTGCGTATGTTTTTCTGGGGCATTTACACTTGAGATACCCAGCTACCTATATACGATAATAGCGGCCTGGGGTTGCATTGCTTTGCCAAAACTTTGCTGATTGCCGGTGCTCTCGAACGGACGAACTAGAGCCAATGTCATTGGAGCACCGTTTGTGCTTTACGTTAGACCCGGTGAGACATCCCACGGTAGGGGTGCAGCAATAAGTTTCTGAGCTCCTGACCGGAGGAGCTCAATATCTCACCCGAAACATGACTTCCAAGATTTTCGTTCGCGCAACCCGATCAACATTTCTACCCGTTAGTCCTAAAACAAATACACTCGTAAAACGATCATACCAACCGGTAGTTCCTCGCTTCAGGAGCCCAACCGGTCAGGAATGTTTGACCCCAAAAAGTGCAACCCCTGCCGTGGGATGACGCGTATATCTAGGCTGCCGTGCGGTCGCTTTTCTCGCGTGTTTTCTCGAAGCCAGTTCTTGGGTGAAGTCTCACAGAGCTCCTCAACTATTAGTAAGTAGCAGCGGGGCAAAAGCTGGTGCTTCCCCATACCGTTGCATCTCTGTACACAACCGAATCGCGGTGTGTCGATAACGGATAGATACCTAGTCTTGCATATTAATGTGAATGCTTGCTTTCTCCACGGCCGGTTGCTACGATAGAGGATGCGCACTTTATATTGACAAAACAATTTCTTGCTCACTTTACCAGCACCGTTGGGAAACCATATTGTTTTTGTTTATTTTGACAAAACAAAATGGGTCTTTAGTATCTGGACCGTGTGGTCGTCGGTGTGTGGGGTTGCACTTTTATATATTTATTTTTAGAAAAACTGGTTGTGTTTTTGAGGGAGGTATAGAGCTCGTCATGTGAGGTGAGCCCCAGAGACTTAAATGCGCAGGCCACAACGGCGGTGTTGGGTAGTTATTCGGTTGGGGAGCCTCGTCAAAACCAGAAACGAGAAGGGTCCAGAGCCATCCCACGGTAGGGGTGCAGAAATAAGTTCCTGAGCTCCTTGCATGAGGAGCTCAATATCTTACCCAAAACATGACTTCCAAGATTTTCGTTCGCGCAACCCGATCAACATTTCTATCCGCTCGTCCGAAATCAAATACACTCGTAAAATGACAATACCAACCGGTAGTTCCTCACTTCAGGAGCTCAACCGATCAGGAACGTTTGACTCCAAAACGTGCAACCCCTACGGTGGGATGATGCTCCACAGCTGAGTCATCCCACGGTAGGGGTGCAGCAATAAGTTCCTGAGCTCCTGACATGAGGAGCTTGATATCTCACCCGAAACAGGACTTTCCAAGAGTTTTCGTTCGCGCAACCCGATCGACGTTTGCATCCGCTAGTCCTAAAACAAATGCACTCGTAAAATTACCGTATGAACCGGTAGTTCCTCACTTCAGGAGCTCAACCGGTGAGGGACGTTTGACCCCAAAAGGTGCAACTCCTACCGTGGGATAACTCAACTGCGACCACCTGTCAAGGTATTAGTGGGGTATACGTCCGTTTGACCACTTGCAAAAGGTTAACCGATGGCTTCCCCAAACTAAGCCATATAACACTCTCCCCCCCTGGAACGGCGGGATGGCAGGTCGGCCGAATATACGGGCGGACGTGTCAATATCCATGCGGTCCCATTCCCTGGGGATACCGCCGTGGGGAGTATTTTGAAGTTCGACATGGGGAAAGTCGTAAAAGTTTATTTTCGGTGGAACGTGAGATTCGGACTCGCGACCAAAAAATCCATGGTTCTGCCGACGACGCCAAATGTTTAGGTATTAGTGGGATATTGATCTGTTTGACCGCTTGCAAAAGGTGCAAACACGCGGCAAAATCGGTAATGGGGGAAAGCCACCGGCGCGAGTGACCCTGGGCTGCTGAGAAAGAGCGCCGAAACTTGACCCTCCCACGATGGCCTTACGCGAAGACCCGCGTGACGTGTTCTACAATAGAGGTGGCACTTTTTGACGGTTATAACGTCTGGATGACGGCGCTCCTTAACCCAAAATCGCCTGAACGTCGTTCTATTTTTGCTATATTATTTTGGTGTATATATGAGCCACGGGTTTTGTTCACCGGATTGCGCTTTTGGCCTGCTCAAAACAAGTGTTGTTCGGCGAGACATAGAGCTCCTCGAGTGATGAGCTTTAGAACTATGCTATTAACACCTCTATCGTAGAGTGCGTCGCGTGCAAACCATCACTCACTCCGAGAAAAAGGTGAACCGATATCAAGATTGGCATTCCCATAGCCTAGGCATACAACAAATATTGTCGTAAAGCACTCTAAATACAATGACGATACTGGGTCGTAGTTTCTCGGTTTGTGTGGAGCTCCTTCGATCAGAAAACGACGATAACGATAGTCGAAATCACGACGGCCACGGTAGGAGGATCACGTTTTTAGGGCGTACCTTGCAGAACAGGGGGTTTTAGGGGTAGGGTCAGTTTTTTGTTTGTGGTTTTAGGTCTCGTGATAAACGCCGCGAAATTATGGGGGGGGTTTTGCTGCGCCAACAAAAGCTACATCGGAATGTATGTTTTTAACCCCGTTTGAACTAAAGATGGCGGAACCCACCCTACCGTTCGTGGCCTCGGTCAAATGGGCTACTCATATCGCTCATGCCTAAAACCCGGGTTCCTTTCGCGGAATTGAGTCATCCCACAGTAGAGGTGGAGCAATGAGTTTCTGAGCTCCTGGCATGAGGAGCTCAATATCTCCTCCGAAACATGATTTCCAAATTTTCCGTTCGCGTAACCCGACCAGCATTTCTATCTGCTAGTGCTACAACAAATGCGCTCGGAAAATATCATAACAACCGCTAGTTCCTCACTTCAGGAGCTCAACCCGTCAGGAGCGCTTGTCCTCAAAAAGTGCAACCCCTACCGTGGGATGGCCCAATTAGTGACAGCAATGAATACCAGGTACACGTAAAGCCAACAACCCCGAGAGCGTGACGCGGAGCCATGACCCCCTCGTGGAAGCCGACAACGAATCCATATAGATTACAATCGTATCATATGCCGGTATCATAAAAAAGACCACAAGCAGGGGGGATCGTATACTTCGAGTGGTCGAGCTCTCGTGTAGGTTTTGATCTTCGTGATTGCATCTTCGCCTAAGACTGTAGGTAAAACATGGAACGTAACCTGCAAACCACTTCGCGAGCCGAAACAATAAACGAACCTACACTACAACCACCCACCCCTGACGCCTTTTTGAGAAACACATATATTTTCTAAATTACGGGACTCCTCAAGCCAAACTCTTCGGAGAGAAGACTTTTCTTGTTTCACAGCATCAACGTGTGGGTATACCTAGGCCATGGGGTTTGGGAATCGGGTTGTGTGTTACCGTTTCACTTTACTCGAGATCAGTTTTGGGTGGGGTATATATAGAGCTTCTTACGCGAGGAGACTAAAAATAAAAAAGGGTGCACCTCTGCCGTGGCATGTTTTGGCGTTTTAGTTTCTGGATGACGGGACTCCTTAACTCAAAATCGTCGGAATGATGTCATTCTATTTTTGCAATATTCTTTTTTTGTGTAGATGGGCCAAGGGTTTGTTCATCTGATTGCACTTTCAGTTTGCTCAAAATCTTTTTTTTTGTGAGGTACAGAGCTCCTCAAGTAAGGACCCTCGGAAGGCAAATACTAATGGTGCACCTCTATCGTAGACTGTGTCGTTGCAGATTTCGACTCATTGCGCGGGGCTACGAGAGAGGTGCGCCCTATTTGTCGAAGCTCCTCATCCGAGGAGGCCCATGCCGAAACCAAACGCTGATTGTGATTGAAACTAAAACTGAAACTGAAACTGAAACTGAAACTGAAACTAAAACCCTATGAGCAACTAAACCTGAAACTGAACCTGAAACCCTACCTGGTATGAGCGACCCCACATGTCTAGGTATACGACAACGCTTGCTACAGTAGAAGTGTGTTTTGTTTGGGGTGAAACGGTTCCTGAAGGAAGGGGCTCCTTAACCCCAAAATCGTCGCTCACTTTCCTTTTGTTTCTTTTTACATATTAGCGTGTTTCGGACTCAAAAATCTTCTAGATTTAATATCCATATTTTTAAACAGAAATCCTATAGGTTTACATC
>JBBMKB010072688.1:0-13818 GCA_037833945.1 Alaria marginata | reverse complement strand
CACACAGCTTGCGAAGTGAGTTTCGACGAAATCCTCGATCTCACAGCTGGAGTGTTTTTTAATTTTTTATAATATATTTACCTATCTTTACTAGCAATATGTGATCCTATTTACTATCGTCCCCCGTAATACTTCTTCTGAAGTATGTGATGAGCACCAGCAAACACGTGCGCGAGGCCGGTCTCATCAAGGCGCCGATTTCTCTTTGCACGCCGGTCATGTTTTAGATCTCACTCGGTAAGCTAGTGCGCCTCGCATGCTAGTACAGCAGTCTATCCATGGTATCCCTCGATCCCGGTATCCAGGAGGTTTCCTGCCGCATGGCGCGTGCTAAAGAAAGCAGTTGTTGGTGAAATATTTAAAACGTGCTACACTCCCACATTCTGGTTTTACCAACAACATTTCTCGCAAGAAAAAGGTCCCACAACAATAGGCATGTATCCCCGAGTGTTGGCAGTGTATCTCCACTACCGAATCTAAGAGCAATAGCTACCCCTCACGGTAGCCGTTAGAGTCACATTCACACAGCAACTACTTCCAGACTCGCCACATAGCATACTTAGCATTCAGACGAGGCTGAAAGTACTTCAGGAAAATGGGTGGACGAGTCAGAAATGTAGAGCCCAAAAGATATACAGTACCGGCCCGATCATAAGAAAGCTCCTTTGAAGAAAGTCAGCCTGAGATTTTTAAACAATTACCTGGTATGAAAGTGCCAAGCCTGGGCGGCGAATGCCACACTAACTCCTATATACCAGGTATTGCATAAGAAAGTGTCTGCTCAACTTTCAACCCAACATTAGAAAGTCAGCCTGAGCCCGATTTCAGGTTTCTTATGATCGGGCCGGTACTGTACTCCGTAGACGGTTGTTCTAAAAAGTAGAGTGAACAAACAACACATACATCCGGTTCGACCAATCCTTCCTTTGTCGAATAGCCTTGGAATCGCGTGACCTCAGCGATGCGTGTCACCGCAGGAACTTGGTAAACATACATACGAAGTATGATGTATTTTACGGGGGGGGTATCTATAGTAAATAGAGACCTACGGTACACACAAAAACCTACCAGGTGCTGGTATATATTTACCTATCTTTACTAGTAATATGTGATTCTATTTACTATCGTCCCCCGTAATACTTCTTCTGAAGTATGTGATGAGCACCAGCAAACACGTGCGCGAGGCCGGTCTCATCAAGGCGCCGATTTCTCTTTGCACGCCGGTTGTTTTATTCTCACTCGGTTAGCTAGTGTGCCTCGCATGCTAGTACAGCAGTCTATCCATGGTGTCCATCGATCCCGGTATCCAGTATAGTCTTTCCTGCCGAATTGCGCGTGCTAAAGAAAGCAGTTGTTGGTGAAATACATAAAACGTGCTACACTCCCACATTCTGGTTTTACCAACAACATTTCTCGCAAGAAAAAGGTACACACAAACATAAGCATGTATCCCCGAGTGTTGGCAGTGTATCTCCACTACCGAATCTAAGAGCAATAGCTACCCCACACGGTAGCCGTTAGAGTCATATCCACACAGTAACTACTTCCAGCCACGCCACATAGCATACTTAGCATTCAGACGAGCCTGAAAGTGCTTCAGGAAAATGGGAGGGCGAGTCAGAAATGTAGAGCCCAAAAGATATACTAAGTATACGAAGTGTGCGTTGTGACTGATGCACCGCAACAGACGCAACTAACTCTCACATGTAAAAGAACGTAGCCTAAGATATACCTGGTAGTACATCACGAAGTATGCAGGTAGACAAGGTGCATGACAAAAGAAGACATCATTTCACTGGGGCGAGCGAGTCCAGTCTCCTTATGGCATTCGTTCCTTGCTGATCTCTCACCTTCTATTATTGCGGACACCACCCACGTACAATACAGGTAAGTATTCCGCTTGCCACAGAGCAAGCAGCAGTTGCCCCTTGACCTCTCGCTGTCGGTGACCTGTGTTGATCCAGTGTTGGTGTTGCTGGGTAGGTTCTTTCGTGGCTTCTGAGCTTCTGAGTCGTCGAGGGGTGGAGGGCTAAGGTCGGAGCGGCAAGGGGTCTGAGTTGTGAGATACGATACACCTGGCAGGAGGTACACAAGATGTTTCAACGCAAAACGGGAACATCAAAACATTACAGGATTCCTATACCAGTGGTATCCAACACTTTAAATTTCCTATTTTACTTCAACATACTGTAGTTCCTGATATTTTCCTCGCGCTCCCCAAAAGTAGAGGTTTAAACTATACCAGGTATAATATGTCCGGAGTATTTGGGTCTGGTCTGTTTTTTTTGCTGGTTCTCGAATTTTGATCGCGCGTGCTTCCATTGCGCTGCCGTTCCACGTAGCCGGTCAGTCACTCCATGCTCCCCCCTGTGGGTGAAACCTATGTACCAGTATGTCAGTGTTATAGTTTGGAAGTTTCAGGTCCGGATGAGTGGATCAGGCCCCGCCAACTGCTGGTCAAGATGGGACCAAAGTGCGGATTGGTGCCGTATATGTGACGCCGTGAATATAATGTTCATAAAATGTGCGTAGCTTTTATTTTGTGGCTTGTGGGCTCCCCTGAAAGCGGTGGTTTGATCCGCAGCCTGCATTAGCCTACCGGTACTACTTCGTGCCCTGCTTACTCTCCCAGATCCTTTGGGAAATATATGCCAAGTACAAAATATCGTACATATGTACGGGCGCGCACGCACGCAAAAGGAAAAAATCCACATTGGTATTCAAAGGAAAACAGGTAGGGTCCGCTGTCGTCATGTTTATATTTTACTATTAGGGTTGGTATCCAAAAATAATAGATAAAAAGGGTGTTTTTTTTGTTTGTTTTTGCTTTCTCGGCCCGCGCGTTAGAACGTTTCGCGTCTCCTACAACATGCACCATGCGATTATTACGCTACTTCAATTTGAGAGCCAATGATTACTCGAAGCGACGTCTCGCGTGTTTCCACTCGCTCCCGTGACGTGTTAACCCTTTTACAACTGGAAACCCGTTTTGGGGACACATTTACTTGATAATAGTATAGGGACGGGGTTCGGGGTTCTAAAGGGGTTAAGGAGGAGTCATTCTATGAAAGGCGGTGTAGGCTTCCCGTTGTTTCCGCAAGCGGAATCTGCTCCCCATTCGAAGCTCTCTGTTCATAACGGGAAGACAAGACGAAACAGCGAGACTGCAAGATCAGGGGAGGCCCTTTCTTCTAGGGAGAAGGAAATCAGCCGAGAACAGCCAGACAGGGTGAGAGGGGGTTGTTGGAGAGGGAAATGGCAAAGGACAAGGAAAGTCGACGTGGCGATTAAGCTGCTGATTATCGTAAACTTCGCTAAAAAACTTGAATAGCCAAGCAAAATACGACGTAGATGTGTCATGGGAGAGGCACAGTACAAGCACCTCCTAACTCGAGAAACAACCCTCAGTAATTCCGTATGCATCCTACGGAAATCCATCAGGCGCGAACCTCGGACAGACAGTGAGTGGTGGTGTGTAGTCTGGTACGAGAAAACTACAGTCAGGCTAGCAGTGTCTTGCGGACACAAGAAGATCAGCAAGGCGCAGCTTTTGAAAACGGCCAGACCACCGTCAAACAGAACAACGCACAACAATAGTGCCGGCCTTCTGACAAGAAACCGATATATTGGTTTTTATAGGCTGGGTTTCTTGTTTGAGAATGGGTCTTGTCCTACACTAACTTTAGTACAGTGCGCGACATGTGTTCAGAATTTAGCAGTTAGGAATTTCAGGCTGAGTTTTTTACGTAATTTCAGAATTTACAGCTATGATAAGCTTTTGCGCTCAGCAAGGACGCCACTCTAAATCCTTTACACTGGCCTTTAAGAGCCTGTGCTCAACGTTAACATCACCATAAGCCGCGACCCTTGGCCAAAATAGGAAATTCTTAACCGCTGTCGCGTACTGTACTGTGCTACAACAGCTGTCGATTTTCTATTTTCTCCGTCGTTTATAGGCTGAGTTTCTTGTTGGGTTATTTCTTATGAGAGGGTATACTCTGTTGCAGGTAGGTATCGGGGGGGGCTATTAATATGTAATAAAAGTAATTCCGACTGTACAGTACTCGACATGTGTTAAGAATTTGGCAGTTAAGAATTTCAGGCTGAGTTTTTGTGTAATTTAAGAATTTACAGCTAAGCATTTGTGCCCAGCAAGGACGCCACTCTAAATCCTATGTACTAGCCTTTTAAGAGCCTGTGCTCAACGTTGACATCACAATAAGCCGCGAGCCTTAGCCAAAATAGGATATTATTAACTGCTGTCGCGTTCTGTACTGCTGTACGTAGCAATAGCAGTTAAAGCTCATTTTCAAACCGCTTGTGTTGTCTATTTTTACCTCCTCAAGTGGCTACGCCGCCCGGTCGCCAGCCCACACCTATCCCCTGTGGTTGCCTCTGTTCGCTAGCAGTTCATATCGCATGTCGCGCAACGCGGTTGTTCTGTATTGCTATGCAATTCCACCATACTGTAGGGTTGGTTATATGCCTCCAGTTAGTGCGGTCGTTGATGCCTCTCGTGTCCACTGCCACCAGCAGTACAATACGTCGGTGTACAGTACCGGCCCGATCATAAGAAACCTGAAATCGTGCTCAGGCTGACTTTCTTATGTTGGGTTGAAAGTCGAGCATGACACTTTCTTGTGTAATACATAGGATTTAGTGTGGCACTCGCAGCCCAGGCTGGGCACTTTCTTATTTTTTTGAAAATCTCAGGCTGACTTTCTTCAAAGAAAGGAGCTTTCTTATGATCGGCCCGGTACTGTACTGGAGTACAGTGCCGGCCCGATCATAAGAAAGCTCCTTAGAAGAAAGTCAGCCTGAAATTTTCAAATTATTAAGAAAGTGTCCAGCCTGGGCGGTGAGTGCCACACTAAATCCTTTACATTCCATCAGAAAGTGGTATGCTCGACTGTCAACCCAACATAAGAAGTCAGCCTGAGCACGATTTCTGGTTTCTTATGATCGGGCCGGTACTGTATTATCTCTAAGTTCCATCGGCCTGAACATTATTTTTGCGTGTGGTGTATATAGCATTAAAAAAGTATTTTGTATGTATACATGTATACTATTTTGATACTACTAAAAAACAAATCTCAGCAAAGTGAATATTCTTCCTCGCTGTGAGTTTTCGTGTTCACCCCAAGTCATTTTCCCATTATTTGCACATCCATCTTCAACCAAAAATAGCGTTAACTCGCGTCTGCCTGCCGTGTCCTTATAAATCTTCTCCGCGACTCTTCTCGCGGCCTCTTGCGCGCTAGACTGCGCTAGCCGCAGTTAGTGTCAGACAACGCAAACCGTGTACCTTACTTGGTAACGAACCACCGTCGTCGCGCAACATGCAAACTCTACCGATCGTGTCCGCTCTTTTATTTTGGAGATTTTTGCGGACGGCTTAAATTCAGGTACACAAGTATACTTCAGGTACAAGTATACTTTGTGTGTTGATAATGATAGTGTGTTTCGTATGTGTGCTGTGTGTGATGTCTTCACATTAGAACCATATTTCAGGCAACGCCGGCAATTAGCCCCCCTAGTGTCCACGTTTGTTCTGCGTGCTAAGGCGATACGGGTATACAGGCGATGGGATGGATCACAGACTTCGAGACAGAGATAGCTATAAAATATAAACGTGAATGCATCGAGGAAGGAAAGCAAGTCGAATGCCGAGGCATCGGGTACGAAACGCATACAGTACGCGACAGATGTTATAAGAATCTGACAATTAATAATTTCATGCTCGTGATTTGGAAAACAAAATAAGAACAGAGGGCCCCTTTTGTACTGAAAATAGTGTACGACACACCCCCTGCCTTACATAAGAAAATTCCAGCCTGGCCAGAAATAAGAGATTCTTAACTGGTGTCGCGTACTGTATGGTACATACTGGTACATATTTCTCCCCTCCCACTTGGTCAAGATGTAGACGGCAACGGCGGTGTCGCTCGATTGCTTCGGTGAATCTGTACGAATATAAATATCATATTATACTTCCAAGTATATGTCTCACGACACGACATACACACAGAGCGGAACAAAGCGAAAGAGAACGGAAGGCGGAGAGAAAACATACTACCAGGTACCAAGGGGTAGCTATTAACAAATAGATATTGAATGATACGCGGCACGTGGCGGATCGCGCGTCATTGTAAACATTCGTAATCCAACCTCTTATCCTGCCATATAACGTGAGCTGGATACCTTTTTGAGAAAAAATAAATGGCCTGTTCCTGAGAACGGTACCGAAAAACAGAAAATCAGGACTCGTACATACTTCGAAGGTATATGCATACCACTTGAAACACCAAACGTGACAGTAGTACAGACCACAGAAAGAGCTCGAAGTCGAAATAAATCGCCCCGCTACTCGTCAAAATTGTACCGTCCCACGACTGCATGGGGAGAGTAGGGTGTTTGTGAGATACAACATTTCGTTGGGTAGGAAAACAAACCACAATTTTGCATTACATTAGGGATCCCCCAGTAAGGCGGTGGTGTGCCCGATCAGCACGACCGCCTTATTGAGGGAAGCCGCCTTATTTTTTTTCCAGGATATATGAGTGCAATTCCCCAGTCGCGCCAAGAGATTTCGAGCCCCTTATATCGGGATGCCGCCTTACTCAGACCGCCTTATTGGGGGACTCCCAACCCCTTCGGGGCTTCAGAAGGAAAAGTTGACGACCAAATCGACGAATACAGCACCGGGCACTGCGGCTCGTTGGGGGATGATAAAATTAGTGTCCGAAGGACAACCATGCAAGGAGTCGTAGAGGACGGGTGCCGCATAATCGTGCTCGTCCTGCTCGCTTTCACTACTCCCAGGCGTTTGAAAATGTCGCAAACGTCGTTTTTTGGTCACTCTACATGGGCCCCAAAACCAACGAATCTCAGACGCATTCTACGGTAGAGGTGCAGCATGTTTTTTCTGAAGCTCCTCACTTGAGGAACTCTATTATGCCTCACCCAAACACTGGTCTTGAGCAAACTGAAAGTGCAATCCGATGAGCAAACCCGTGGTCCATCTATACAAAACAATCATGTTGCAAAACTAGAATGACATTCCGACGATTTAGGGTTAAGGAGCCCCGTCATCCAGAACGTAAAAACGCCTAAAAGTGCCTCCTCTTTTATCGTAGAACGCGTCCTCATCACCCCAGACTGTAACCCAAACCACGAACAGTGGCGTCAGCATTTGCCTGCTCTTGCTTTTTTCTTTGCGTGGGTTGAGTTGGCCTCTTGGGTTATTATTTGACGTTTATCGGTTTCAACACTAATTCTACTGTACGTATACATGTCTTCCTACACAACCCAATTCCGTGTGTGTGTCGCAAACATCGAAATGAAAAGGTCGTATACCCCCAGTGGGCAATGTATATGTTTGGATAGTATTATAGCCCTGCTGCTCCACGACTCTGTCTGTGAACACCCCCTTCTCGCGCTTGGCACCGAACCCACGCTGGCGTCACCCCACCTGGGGCTGAGCCATCGTAGTTCACCCTCGGTGTGTACAGTACGCGACAGCGGTTAAGAATTTCCTATTTTGGCTAAGGCTCGCGGCTTATTGGGGTGTCAACGTTGAGCACGGGCTCTTAAGGGCTACTCTAGAGGATTTTGAGTGGCGTCCTTCCTGAGCACAAATGCTTAGCTGTAAATTCTTAAATTAACGAAAAACTCAGCCTGAAATTCTGAACTGCTAAGTTCTTAACACATGTATGTCGCGTACTGTATGCATACAACCAGCCGCCGACGGGGTCAGCCAAGCACACTAATCACAAGCCGCACGGGTTTTGTTTTTCACGCCGTCGTCCAGATTTGCAACAGTTGCTACGATCGTTGTGTATGTATGTGTCGTTAATGGTGGAATGTGGCATTTGGGTTCTAGTCGGTCCTGAAGGTGGCCATTTCTATATCCAAGGTCGCTTTAAAGTTTGAACGGCTCAGATGAGACCACGGTGTTAAGCGGGGAGCAAGGTGTTCGGGGGCAGAGTATAATTTGGTCCAGTTTAGCCTGTAGAAGTCTACCAGTATATTTTTTCGATTGAGGCTTATTCCCCCTGAAATGCGGGGAAGTACGGGTTTGGGTTTTAGTCATGTTCTTCCCCACAACGCGGTAGTATGCACGAGTTTCTGTTTTATACCAGGTATGTACCATGTTTTGAGGAACCTGCTGGTTATATAGCACTACCTGCTAGACCACTCAGACTGAGTTGTCTAGCAGGTAGCTGAGTAGTCTAGCAGGTAGTGCTATATAACCAACAAAGGATGTCTCGTGAGTTCGATTCTCGCGGCACTGAGCATTCTACGGCAGATACAAAATGAACGGAGCCACCGCTGAGGTAGTAGACAAGTAGATGGCTACTCCGGTGGAAGGAAATGTGTAGCTGCATTGAGTTGGGGGGTCTCGACGAAACGTTTGGGATACTTGCAGACAAACTTTTTGTTTCGGAGTATGTGCAGTACAAAACCGGCTCACTGATAAGAAGCCGAGATGTTGGTTTTAGGCTGGGTTTCTTATTTGAGAAAAGGTCTTTCCTAGACACTAACTTCAGTATAACAGCTGTCGACTTTCTTATTTCCCCGTAATTTTGAGGCTGAGTTTCTTCGGGGGCTCTTTCTTATGATAGGGCTATTAATAGTAGTGTATCTCAATTATACAGATTCTAAAAGACATATACGAGTATACTGTACTTCGAAGTTGAAGCCAATCATTGACATTCAATCTACCGTAGTGCTGCTAGTACGCGATCTTGTATCGTTGCGGCTGGGGGGGGGGGGGGCTCGTTTTACTGTCTGCAGGGGTGCGGCTGCCGCTGTTTTTACTTCCGATACACTCTCACCAGCCATAAATTGCATGGTTGCAATGTTTGTTTGTTGAGCGAGCACACATCATGTACCCACACGTACGTGTATAGTACTACGTGTATATGTTCTCAATGCGCCTGTTGTGGTAGTGTGCATTCATTTGGCCGTGAATTGTAAATATTTAGTAATAGTATGTATGCTCTTCGGCACGGTGTGATCGCCACTCCCCGGTCAATCGTGTTGTGTCTTTCAAACACACAGATTATTGCTAACGCAGTGTTCCGATGCATATCGGCGCTAAACCTTGGATATGCGGATAACTCATCATGCCCGCATCGACCACCGCTAAGATGCCTATCAACGAGGTCAATAATTTCAACACAAACGGTTGTGTCAACGATCGTGAGCTACTGCATCTGTTCGAGACACAGCATAACCCCTGAACACCACATCCACCCAACAACATAACCATGGAGCTCCGAGTAGCAGCTAGTTGTCCGCGCCGACGGCTAGGAGCTCCGTCGGTGGATATGGCGTGTCTCTAACATACTCGAAATTTCCCGTTCGGTCGTCTCGTATCGTTCAAATCGCAGGCTGTTAACACCGCGGTGTTCCTGCAGAAGTGCAACCTTCTCGAAACACGGAGATATTGCCATGCCCGCATGGACTACCACCAGCCTTTCCATCAGCGAGGTGAACACCTTGGTGACGGTCGTGTCCACGATCGTTAGCTACTGCATGACGCTCATGCTGGCCGCGGTTTCACTCGAGATTCGCCGCCTGATGGTAATCAGAGGAGAAAAACACGCCATACTCCAGGATGAGGGGTTTCGAACAATGTGGAAGGCGTTTGGGGTATCAAAGACTAGGGGCTTGACATTCTGGGTCATCTTGCCTGTGCTATTGGGCTGTGCAGCTAGTACGGTGATCGATTTCACTACGTCTGGCGTTTCCGCTTCGGTCGGGTACGTCAAGGGTGATGTGGTCGAAGTTTTAGGATTGGTGGGAGACGGCGCTGTCGAACATGACATTTATTTTCCTTCTATCGACACAATCACGGCGGATGTTCTGAGCGAGGAGGGGGTTGCTAGCACCGGGTACCTTACGCTACTCAGTCCAGAACTAGCGTCGGTGGGTTTCAACTCGAGCTTCGTGGGCTATGAGGTGGTACCAACTTATCGTGTGGGGTCTGATGATGAAGCAGGCGTTTTTGTTTCGGGAAACACGTACGAGCCGCCGCTAACCGTTAGCATGTACTTTTGCGTGGAAATCAAGGACTTAACGGACGGGGTATTTTCCATAGAGCAGTGCAGAGAAGGTTTGATCGTTGAACAAAGTTCCAGATCCTTTAGCGTTGTGTCCCTGCCAAGCGATGCTGATCAGTTGTTTATACATAGGGTTACCCCCGGTAACTGCTCTCAGGAATATTTAGACATTCCGTTGGGTAACCAGGGGGTGGATATTGTCTCGAGAACCTTGACGAACTATGACTCCGGCGCAGTAATATACGCTACGTGCTCCTCCATCTACGAGTCTGTAATCGAATCCTGCGTGTGGAAGGATTCAGGCGTTCTTTACTTCGGGGATTATGAAATCCCGGATGCAGGAACCTGCACGGACGTGTCAGCAACATTTATAATAACAGTCATCGGGATAGAGTACGAGCCAGATGTGGATCAGGGAAGCGACGCCGCTTTCTTTCTAGCCGCCATGACAGCGGAAATTGTCTCAGGCACCGGGAAACTCACCTCGAAGCAACAGCTGACAGATATCCTTGCCGCCGTGGTTAGGCTAGAGAGTATGATGTGGGGTGTTCAGGTAGCCTATGATCCGGAAGAGGTGGTAGAGATCGGAATTGGCCTGTGGATACCGGTGGTGTTAATGCTGGCTTTGGTCATCCCGGGTGTAGCGTGGGGGGTGATCAGGTGCCGGAGTAGGAGCAGTTTCTTCTTGCCGGTTAGTCCCGCCGAGTGGAGCGCCTGCGCGGCTAGGGAAGTACAGAGGCGAGAAGGCGAGACAGGGGTGATGGGGAAGCCAAAGGATGAGCACTACGACCAACTGTACGCCTTTGGACCGGAAGTGGCCGATAAATATGGAGGCGTTTCTCAACGTCTGGGGTGGGTCGGCAGGCAGGCCGTGTTGCCGGAGATGGCAACCCTGTAGCGCAAGATACAGTAGTGTAAATCATGGCTACTACGGTAGAGGGAGCGGGGGCGTACTCAGTTGTTGCCTGTGACTTGCGACTGGTCATTTGAGTGATGCCACGGTAGGGGTTGCACGTTTTGAGCAAAACCTATCTGGCCGATTGAGCTCCTCAAGTGCGGAACTACCGGTTAGTATGATAGTTTTACGAGTACATTTGTTGTAGGGCTGGCGCAAAGAGATGTTGGTCGGGTTACTCGAACGAAAATCTTCGAAGTCGTGTTTCGGGTGAGATATTGAGCTCCTCATGTTAGGAGCTCAGGAACTTTCTGCTGCACCCCTACCGTGGGATGACTCATTGGACCATTGACCACACCTCTAATACGAGACGGAGCACCGCATCTACTCTCGTGATAGACAAACCGCCTACGTCGGAGCACGCTTAGGGCCTTTGGTTTTCGGCGGCTCAAGAGCGTCTGCGTGCGAGGCTACCCTATTGCTTTGCAACCCTTATGCTTCGTTGATTTGTTGTTGCGCGTATTCGCCTCCATCAATATATTTGTTGCGCTGCTCGGAATGGAAGCGGAGGTACGTGGTCTATGTTCTTGTTCGTGTGAGATCGACGGATGGCGTGCCTCCCCCCGGTATCGAACACCTAGAGTAAGTGTATTTTTCGTCGGTGAGTTATTGTAGATGGAATGTTGTGGTATGTTGTGTTGAAGAATGCCTAGTAAACCGTGTGTCGGGAAACACGTGTTGTACAAGTATTATAGGGGGTAGGTTGGCGGTTGCCACGTACGACGAAAACGGCGGCCATCGTATTAATAGTAAATTTTCAGAATGGGTGTGCGTGGGCGACACATGCGTTTTAAGGGGATATCACAAGCTGTGTGATCCGAAACAGGCCAATAGGTGCTGGCAAAAGACAGGAGTATAAGTGACACATGCTACGGTAGAGATGCACCATTAGTATTTGCCTTCTAAGGCTCCTCACGTGAGGAGGTCTTGCCCTCACCTAAAAACCGATTTCAAGGAATTTGAAAGTGTGCAACCTGATGGACTATCTCATGGCCTAGGTATGCAAAACGTTCGTGTTGCAAAACAAAAGTGACATTCCGACGATTTTGTGTTAAGGAGCACCGTTTTTCAGAAACAAAAACAGCTAAAAAGTGTTACCTCTATCGTAGAACGCGTCAAGTCGTGGTACAGCTGTGATTGGGCCTTACCAGACGAATGGCGGCTTGGGAGAGGTGAGAGGATTTCCGGTATACGAGAAGGTTACGGCGTCAAATATGCCTCTCTATCAGCCCGTATTACAAGGGCGCGACAGAAGGGCTTGGAGGACTCCCCGGAAACGGGACGGCCTGAGTTCGCTGAATGTCGACACACTACCGTAATGTCCTTTGAGAACGCCCCTCCCCAAAAAGAAACCCGCGGGGATGCACTGAAACGTTTGAGAAAAGCCCCGGAGTAATCATCGTGTTTGTTGTTTGGGCTCCGTTACCTCTGAGCTCGCCCCGGAGTGATCTTCTTGTGTACCTGGTATTTGTTTCGGCTATTATTTTGGCCGCCCCACGGTGTGTTCACATCAGTCCAAGACAGTAATTTCAGCAACATTGCTGTTGTTGTTGTCGTTGTTGTTGCTGCCCTTGTTGAATCTATCGTTTAAAATCGCGCACCACCTCGGTACTCCTGCCGACAAACGTACGACTTGCAATGTTACAAATGTGCCGGTGCGCAACTCCAAAAAGGGTTATGGTACCGCACGACTCACCAAGTACCAAGCCAAACTCTAGCTCTTGCCCATTGATGACGTACACCGCTATTGAAACTTGTCTTGCCAGAAAGCACCAAAATGACCCCGTGGCAGTTTGAAACAACGCATGGCCGTATTTCTTGAAGCTGAAGTCCGACGTCCTGGTGGCCTTCGACGGTTTCCTGGCCGACATCAATGCTAAGGGTGACCCGTCCATCACGGAGTGCCTGCGCTGGAACAACGGCACCGAGGTCGTCAAGCCGGAGTCCGGGACGATGCTCAACCGCTACGGCATCCGCCGTGAGTACGCGCCCGTCGGTTCTCCGAAGCACGACGGCGTGGTCGAGCGGTAGGATTCCATAACGCTGGAGCTTGCGATGGCGTCCCGCCTGGAGGATTTCCGCCAGTTCGGTGGCGCGAGGATGCCGTCGACACAGTCCCTCTGGGCTGAGTCATGCAAGTACGCCAGCGACGTGATCAACATGACGGCAAGGATCCGGGACAAGCCGGACATGCACTCGCCGTACCGCAACTTCTACGGGAGAAGCACGGCTGCTCCCGTTACTGAAGCCGGGCTTTCACCACAATAAGGAGGACGCTAAAGACGGAGCCCAAGACGGAAGCTTGTTTCTACCTCAACGGCAGAAACCACCACTCGGCAGACTGTAGCAAGATGTTGCTGGTGCCCGGCCGGAGGTCGTACTCCTGCAACGTTGCTTGGGAGCACCCGCGGAAATCGTTTGTGGGGTTATTGCCTTCAGAGGAGAGTTTTCCACCGCCTCCGTCACCGCCGCCGTCCCCGGGCGCACCGGAGCCTCTGGGAGGCCCCGACGCATGGCGCGAACCACCGTCATCATCCACTCTGTTGTCGCCGCAACCGCCGTCATCACCGCCGCTGCCTCCACTGCCGTCACCGCCGCCGCCGTCACCATCGCCGCCGCTACCGCCGTCATCGTCACCGCCGTTGCCGTCGCCATCGTCACCGCCGCCGCCGTCGCCGCCGCTGCAGCCGCAGCTTTCACAGCGTGCTGCCCGGGAGCTGGGTTCTTATATCCCGGTCCCGGAGGATGGCAATGTGCAGAGGGGCCGAACCAGGGGGGAGACTGCACGGCACCAGG
>JBBMKB010072677.1:981-13819 GCA_037833945.1 Alaria marginata | reverse complement strand
CATCATCATCATCATCATCATCATCATCATCATCATCATCATCATCATCATCATCATCATCATCATCATCATCACAATTATCCTCACCATCGCCACTATATCTCCCGTTACCCATAGTGTCGAACAAGCGGCAATCGGCCCCCTAGCGCGCATCCGTGCCCATGACATGCTCAAGGTAGATGGTTCTCTCCCCGAGGGATTGATTCAGTGGTATTTAGAGCGGCCGCGCTGCCTGGTAGAATAAGAGTCCCACCTGCTTCCATGCACTCAGCGAGGCAATGGCAGCGTACATCAGGTCGAGGGGCATTCCTATCCTTGCATAGTTCAACGACGCGTGGCACGGAAAATTCTACTTCACGTTCAGGTGGTCTGACAAGGGGTAGTGACTGTCCGCCGCGGATGCTCTTCGCGTAACCATGCTATGTAGTCTCAAATTGCTGCGGATATTTATTGTCGGGCACGACGCGCGATCGGGAGCCGTCGAGGATCCAGAACGCCGTCGAGGATACAACGGTACCTCAGCATCTCGTGCGATGTAAGCACCAAGTGTTTTAAAATATCTTGAAGTCTAGCTCGACAAGCTCCACGCCCGAACTTTGGGTAGCATCCTAGAGCTATGCGCTCACCGTACGGGTTAAGAAGGAACTCGCAGGAGAAAGCGTCAGCAGGTCCGTCGCAACCCGTCCAGCGTCTCAGTGAACTCACTTCATGTCCATTGCGATCGCAACAAGGCGAATAATCGAGTTCTACAATGTGGCAGCAAGCTGTACCTGTCCGCCGAATTCAGACCGTGGCTCGGCTGGTCGTCCGCATCTCAGACGAGGCCTTGTCCAAAGCGAGACACCTGACGTCAACCGCCACCGTCGCCGAATTCGACGCGTTGTCGAACCGACGGGGCGGCGTGGCATCGGTTCCATGGTGACGGTTCTTAGCTGGCGGGGGGTATCAGCACGATTGGCTGAGACCCCGTCGCATCACCATTGGCCTGCCACATCAGCGGTGCTCACGGAGTGCCGCCAGAAGTATCAAAGCCATCTACGCCGATCGAAGCTCGATACGGACGCAGGCAACTATGCAGCGTTCCCACACGAAAATCAATGTCGAACCAACTAGAGGTCAAGGTAAAAGTTTGGGGATCATGATAAGGATGAGAAGTGACCCGCAGGAATGATAACCAAAGACGAATAAGCTACGGCAGTGAGAGAAAAGTAAAGGAGCAACAAGTATGGGTGTGCTCTCATGCCGCAGCAGAGAGGCCTCATTGATCCCAAACTATACAGGAATTAAAGCGACGACGGAATGTTACAACAGTAATCTTGGAACAAAAAAAGCGGGGACGCAATAATTAGGTCCCCGGAGTTAGAGAAAGCCTTCTGGTTGTATATACTCAGAGAGAGAGTGGAGTGAGACCACTTCCATTGTGATTGACCCAATAACAGCACGAAAAAAGTACGAAGCGGTTAGAAAAAACAGACCATCCCGCCCGCCCTTCGTTGTGCGCGAGGCACGCCGACAACGACACCAGTTTGGGTAGTATTTATTTTACCGGGGTAACTACCTTCTTTTACGAGGTGCCTCGTTGATAATCAGCGAATCAATGCGGATGTAGTAACCCTGGGTGAGAGTCTTCCGGCTGATCGCAGCAAGAGGCCTCGTTGATCCCAAACTATATACCTGGTAGGAATTAAAGCGACGACGGAATGTTACAACAGTATTTAGAGCGGCCGCGCTGCCTGTCTGGCATGCCTGCTGCATGCAAGAGGGGCGATAATGAGGCGCAGTGGGCTCATGAGCACATCCTCGGCCTACCGGGACCCGCCGAGAAACAATCGTTCTTCGAGAAGGGATGTCCGGGCGATTGGCTGACGCTAGGTGCCAATATATAGGTAACAGTATGATGACCTATTGTCGTTGTCAACACCCCAGATTGTGCATTTGTTAGAGATGCACCATGACCACTGAGCTATCAGTCAGCGCTGACGTTTTTCTCAGTGGTTGTGGTAACCGTCTAACACTGGGCCCCCTCCAGCAGGCACAGATGCGCTTGTTGGCAGGGGCAGGCAACCCAACCCAACCTCGCCCAACCCAACCCAACCCAACCCAACCCAACCCAACCCAAGAAAGCACTGTGCTGAGGTGTCGCTGGTGTTCCGAACCAAATCCACCCACCCACCCACCCACCCACCCTTACTATCGCATCCGCAACCCCGCAAACCCAGCCCAAGGCAAGCCGCGGGTGCGTCTGTCGACAGCGGCCGGAGGGCTGGGGTTTCCGTCGACAGATATGAGGCGGATGTCCGCTTCCAATATTACAATTTCGTATGCCATCCGACAATCTCCAGCACGAACTTCAACGTCGATCACTCACGGCACTATTTATCGTGTACTGTACGACAGGGACGGCACACCTCACCGCAGACGGAAACCAAACGACGAATCGTTGTCCGGAGAGGAGGTATTCTATTTTTAAATATTTCCAAATACGTCGGCTGTGAGTTCGACCGGTTGAGCGGTTGATACTCACATCAGCTGTGCATGCGTCATACGTCGGCCGCGCGTGGTTTTACACACATACGTTCCTCGTTATACAGTAGATATAGGTCAGTGGAGATTTCTTGGGACGCGCCGTTCCGGGGATTGGTGACAAGCGACGCACGCCATGGTAGGGGTGCACATACCGGTACTTTTTTTTCTGACGCTCTCCTCATTTTCGAAGAGCTCCATAATACCGACTTCCAGAACCAAGCAAAAGCGCAACTCGGCTACCAATCCCACTGCCAAAGGTATTTGCCAAAGATTAAATCTGGTGTGAAACACGGATGTCATTCGAACGATATGGGGCAGCTCTTCGGGTCAAGAGTCCCGATATTCAAAAGTTATTCGACCAAAAAGTGCTACCCCTCTCGTAGCACGCGTCAAGTCGATCCTTAGACTCGTGCTGTATTAAAAATATTATGCTATTGTTAGTATTATAGTACTTTTTGGCTTAAAATAATTCTGAATGACGGGGCTCCTTAACCCAAAATCGTCGGAATTTAATGGGGATATTGTTTTCAATTTGTTTCGTTGTATACCTACGAGCCGCAGTAGGTCATGGGATTGATTGTTCATCGGGCAGCACTTTGTTTTTTGTTCCAAAACCACTTACTAATAGTATAGAGCCGCTCAAGTGAGGAGCCTCAGAAGGCAAATGCTGATGCTGTTATTATGCTGATTGAAGTAGCATGCGTCCCTGCTCGATAATTCTCAAGCAGAACCGTAAGCGCCGGTACACCTGCGTGGGGGGTAACGCTGGTTCGTGGTGGGTCTGCTGCGGCTGCATCGGAGGTGTGCGAGCGCCAACACTACGCTCGACACGGACAAGCAAGCCCTTGCTACGGAGTAGGGGGGTGTACTCGTTTCACGCATAGCCAGCCGTAGTCGTACGACCATAGGCCCTCGCATCCCTACAATGCCGGGATGGAGCACGCCGGGTTTTCACTTTTTGAGGCCAATCATTTCTCGCTGACGGGGCTCCTGAAATGATTAAATCACCTCAATGAGGAGCTTTCCAAATATTTCGATTCGATGCGCATCGTGCTGTACTAGACTATAGACTATAACGTTCGGTATAAACAGCTCAAGGAGAGGTATACGAAGAGCTCCTCGAGCGGGGAGCCCCCAGAACAAAACGGGGCCACCCCATTACCACAGCACGCGTCAACTGTTTTCATAAAAGCGGGTCTCAACCTATACCGCCCTTCGATGTGGAAAGCGTTGGGCACCGGAGTAGAAGGCAGCACCTTCATCGACCAGTCTGGCAGCGAACGTCGGGGGGGGGGACAAGAGATGGAGGACGCATAACGAGGGAAACAGCGGCGAAAGAGCACCCGTTGCAGAGATGGAGGACCCGTGGCGAGGAAAGGGGTTTTGGCGAAGGAGCGCCTGTTTTGCAGATCGTCTCGGTGATCAACCAAACCATCCACGTTGTAGTATTTGGGAGGGCGTCCCGCTTCAAACGTCTACTGCAGGATCGCTAAGAAGACTAGAAAAAGCAGGGGAGGAGGGGGGTGACAGACCCGTACCCATGGCGAGGAGATGGACTCTGGATGTGGCTGAGAAGACGAGCATCAGAGGGTAGACGGGTGCGAAATACAAGAAGGTTGGAGGAAAGGCAATGAGTGGAATCGGTCGAAGTCAAGCCGGAAGCAGGTAGTGAAAAGGGGTTGGACTGTTGATAGCACGATAAAGATTATTTGGTTCCCAGCCGCATGAGACAAGAGTCCGAGTCCACGCTTTTCGTCTGAGAGGCGATATTGTTTGTAGGTGGTGTTTGTTGGGAGGAACTACATGTTGGAGGCTACATAATACGTGTTCAGCCAATGATTAGGTTGCCCAAAGCGAACTTCCTTCTACCGAAGAAGTTATGTGCACGAGTTCGATGCATATTTGCAACGCCTTTTTGCTCAATAATGATACCCGTATTCTAGGATTTGGAGGCTAAGGAGAAGTCCGTTAGTTCAGACACATCGGGGGCGTTCAGCGTCTTGCGAGACTACGGGGGCACTGCCATACCGGCGAACGAGGGAAATATGACCCCCCCCTTCGGATCCTGTCCTAGATAAAACGCCTTCGCAAGTTGCGAAAACCGAAAAATCGGGGGGGGGGGAGGGGGGGCAGCGAAAACCTCTGGAGGCGGTGCTGACAAAGGCCGACGATCGGGACAAGTCCGATGCTTGGGCTCCCTGCCGAGAGACGTAATTGTCGTAAAACGTCGTTGCTGCGTCCGTTGGTCAATACACAAGGGTGGCAGGGGGCCTTAACCCCTAAAACAGTGTGCACCCACGTTTATGGGGACAACCTACTTGGAATTAGTGGGCGACCCTTGTTGCGGTGGTGGAAGAGTTAGTTGACAAGAGATAGAAGCGAATCGTCTGTCATGTGGCGGGCGTGTTGTCCAGCGATTTTTTGCCGGAGGCTGTGGCGTTGCCACTATTACTCTACGTAGCTCGACGCGCAGTGCCGAGCGTTCTAGTTATTATGAATAGCTCGACGTGCGGTGTCGGTCGTTCTAGCATCGATCTCACAAAGCAACGCAGGGTTCTGGGTTAGGGATGGTTAGTTTGCTGCTCAAACTATAACCCAGGGAGCCGTACGACAAGCTGGCAACAAGGCACTGCTCATGTTGCTGAGCGCTCACACTGTACTGGTATGGCTGATGCAAAAAGACCGCGCTTCTCGCTGTTTAGGTCATTTTTTTCTGTGTCCCCAAAGGTTGTCTGCACCCACCCACCCCCCCGGTTAATGGGACAACAAGCTTCTTTAATAAAAAAAATTCACGCAAGGTCTAACAATATGCTTCGAAATACTTCGTATAGCATGAACAGAGGAAGTGAATGAGTAAAGAGCTCCTGTCCTCGGTATTCCCTCGCCGTAGTACAAGTAGTACACAGGGATCTTATTTTCTGTTACAAGTGAATAATAACAATAGGGCCCATCTCCGATATCGTGTGCTTCGAAGTCGGAAAATATATATTGTCTTGAAATAGTATGAATTAATTGATTTTGGGGAGTTGTACGCCTGCTTTAACGGCGGAAAATAACGAATGTCTCGCGTTGTTATTATTACGGGGGTGCCATAGTAAATAGGACCAAATGTTGTTAGTAAAAATAGGTAAATATATAGGTTTATGTGTGTACCGTAGGTTCTATTTACTACCTGGTATGGTCTCCCGTAATTATAGTATGGATTAATTGAAGTTGGGGCGTTGTTTCGTAGGGTTGTGAAAATATCGTCCCTCCCGAAGGGGGAAACTAATTGTTAGTACGAAGTGTATCGTTTGCCTTCCGACGATGTGCGGTGAAGAATTATTTATAAACGCGAAAGCCTGACACAATGCACCGAATACCACCACTTTCACCCAACCCATTATCCTTCCCTACTATTACGGGGGACCATAGTAAATAGGACCTACGGTACACAAAAAACTATGTATTTCCCTATTTTTACTAACAGTATGTGGTCCTATTTACCATGGTCCCCCGTTATATGATATATAATACCACGTTGTATTGATTTTACACACATACACACAGGGTTCCCCTCCGGGAAGTGTCCCTCGTGCAAGGCATTCAGAAAAAACTCCGTGCTCCTATATAATAACAAGAAGAAGAAGAATATGGGGGGATATAAGGCGAACCCCCAGACCCTACATAAAGGGATAATAATCACACTACTGCACTAGTGTAGTCTAGACTATTACACCAGAAGTCTAGTTCTAAGCACCCTGCTCCCCCTTAACCCCCTGGCCCCATTTTGCCAAAACACAAACAAAAATAATTTCCAAAACAATTACAAGCACTACGTTTTTCTGGGCATGTTTGTTATGATGAGTGGTCGACGTTGAAGCTCATGCTGCTCATTGGAGGATGGCAATACTTGCAATGAAAATAACTATAATAAACCTTACAAGTAGTGTTGATCACGGCGTGGTGGGTGGAACGAGGGTGTGTTGGTGGACCCTACCGGCGGCTAACGATAACTCCAGGGTAAAGCTTGGAGACCTCAGGTCCGGGTGGGATTCGATCAGCGTCGGATCAAAGCGCCAAGCAGGAGGAGCAAGGTGCTAAGAAGCAGAAGAAGAGTTGTCCTGTAAGGTGCAGTTTTACCGCACAAGACGCGAGATAACACACACGCCCAACCAATCCGGCGATGAATTTCCGAGTGGCTTTTTTCCATAGCACAAGGGGGGAAGAAACAGCGAAACCGATGGCGTCGGAGAGATCCCGTCGAGATATTTCCATAGACGAATCGCGCGGCGTAGTTTGCGCTTTTCCCGTTGTCGAAGACATGCATATCGGCTTGGAAATTCGTCTGACGGCGGTGTTTATCTCATGTGTTATACGGGTATAACCCTCCTACAGCAAATGTGTCAGGTCTGGGGGGGTACCGCTCATATTCTCCGACAGGGGGTATGACTTGGTTATATTCCCGAATGTGGGGGTATGATACAACCTTTTTGAAATTCATGGAAGGACGCTCGGAACGCCAAGTCTATAATCGTTATGGACGTGCAGGCACTTAACTTCATATATACCACCAGTTGTACTTCGTAACGACAAATCTTAATAATTATGGTCGAATAACCGCCTAAAATATGTGTATACCAACCAGCAGATACGCAGCACTTACTTCTCATTACACGGTCCACCCTGCACCGTTTTACTGCGGATAGAAGCAGATTCCACAACTAGGATAATACTATGGGACTACGTATGTAATAATATACATTGAATGATGATGGCAACGAAAGCACCCAGAGTTCGGGGAAAAAGGAAACAGCCGCGAGGAAGAGGTAAAAAGGGAGGAAAGAAGCGGATCGAAAAAGACATGGCTCTTCAACATACAATCGAAAAATGAAGAATGTTAGGCCGGAAGACTACAAGGAGCTATTAATACCCGACGAAAAGAGCTTTGATACCTGGCAGAATAAAAGCTAGGTTTTTTCTCGTGGGTGTTCCTGGGTTTTGTTCCTCTTGGATTTGTATGAATAGCTGTTTATGAGCGATTGGCATTATATGTTATGCCGCACACCAATAATAAGTGTCGGACGGCAAAAATGATCCTATTTGTGCGTCTATTGGTAGTGGCATGCACGACAAGGTAACATTTCCAATAAACCTATCTCCCTTTTCCCCCCGACAGTGGTATTGATACTGTAGTGGTCCCTCTATAGTGCCGGTTGCCCGCTATATTGCCTGTGAAATTGCTTGGTATATGTGCGGAAAACCAGTGGCGGCAGCATGCGGAGTAGTGCCGGTTGCCGCTATGGTGCCGGTATTTTCGGTTGTCACATTCCGGCCCCATAGAGGGACCACTTCCGTAGTAGCAGTAAGCATCAATGAGACTGCGAGTACAACACAGTAGTAAGATGCATCCCATTTATAATGAGACTCTACAAAGCCCTCTGTGAGTACTGACTCTGTTTCATCGTCATTTCTTGTGATTGACAGTCACGCTGCATATTGCCGGATGGTAAAATGCAACAGCAATGCAGATATGTAGGGAGCGCGGGAGGGGGCGGGTGACATACATACCCGAAAATCCTGTGTTCCTCGCGGCATGACATACCAGGTTTAACTCTAAGGCAGAGCACTGCACTTGACTACGTGCCAAAAACCCGGCTTCATGGAGAGAAATTGTCAAAACATGGACGTAAACAGGATAATACGAGATGAAGATAAAGAGCAAGTCCGAAGTAATTTAAGAAGGCTCGCGCAACAAAATTTTGAACCCGAAATAATATCTCAGAAGGCTACGCGCAACGGAATTTGAATGCAGGTTCGATACTATTAGTGGGACTGACAAAGAGTCCAGCATTGGATCATCCCCAGCAGCATCAAAAGTTGGTGAAAACGGGGCAGCACAACAAAAGTACGCCCGAGAGCAGGGGGGGGGACAACCAAAAAATGTTTGGTATTGTACCGCGCGAAAAGTGAACTTAAACCGTGCATGACAGACAACAAAGCACAAGAAAATAAACAAAAATAGGTCCAGTGTGACTCATCGCCGTGCTAAACATATGTTAGCACCGCGCGAAAAAGAAACTTAGCCGTGCATCTCAACAAAGCACGAAAAAAGGAACAAAAATGTGTCCAACGTGGCTCATCGGCGTGCTAAACATATTTGGTACCGCGCGAAAAATAAACTTGATCGTACATCACAACAAACCACGAGAAAAGGGAACAAAAGTAGGTCCAGTGTGAATCATCACCGTGCACCGATTCGTCGAAAAACGGGATGTCGAACCCCAGCGGGGCGTGTAATTACAGGATGTGGTCTGAGTGCCTGTGGGCATGCTGCTCTCGGGTACACCAGGGGCGGGGTGTACGCATTTCATGCATAGCCGTAGTCGTACTTCAGTATGGCCATAGACCCTCGCATCCCTACAATGCCGGGACGGAGCACGTCGGACTTTCACCGACCAGGCTATCGGGGGGGATAAAAGTGGCGCACGGTTCGGAGAAGTCGGCTCAAGCACTATGTCACTAGTCTAGACCACCACCCACAGTGATTCTTCGTTTCGCCATTAATTGTGATTGACAATCACGCTGCATATTGTAATCACGAAGAAAGAGAGCGCGGGAGGGGATCGATGACGTAATACCCCAAACTGATGTGGTCCTCTTGGCATGACAGCTCTAAGGCAGAGCACTGCACCTCACTACGAGAAACCGGACGAGTTTAGAAACTGTCACTTTTTTGTCATGCTGTGGGACGGTGAAAACAGGACGCAAAAAGACGAAGAGGGTGAAATCAAAAGGCAAGGCCGAAACAATGTAGGAAGGCCCGTGCAGAGCAAGCCCGAAATAATGTACGAAGGTTCGCGCAACGAAATTTGACTCCGAACTTATTTCCGAAGGCTACCCGCAACGACACGTAAATGCAGGTTCGATGTTGTTATTGACGGGGTCGACAAAGAGTCCAGCATCGGGCCATCTCCAACATCATCAAGCGCACGAAAGCGCGGCAGCACAACAAAGTACGCCCGAGAGAAGAGGGGGACAACTAAACAAATGTTTGGCATTGTACTGCGTGAAAAAAAGCCTTGACCGTGCATCACAACAAAGCAAGAGAAAAAGGAGAAAAGTAGGTCGAGTGTGACTCATCGACGTGCTAAACTTATTCGGTACCGCGCGGAAAAGAAACTTAACCGTGCATCACAATAAAGAGCGAGAAGAGGGAACAAAAATAAGTCCAGTGTGACTCATTGCGGTGCACCGATTCGTCGAAGCACGGGATGTCGAACCCCAGCAAAGCGCGTACTGACAGGATGTGGTCTGAGACTCTGTGGACATGCTGCTCTAGAATAAATGGGGGGGGGGGGGAGATAAAAATGGCACACGGTTTGGAGAAAGTCGGCTCGGGCACTATGTCCCTAGGCCACCGCCCGTAGTGCTGTGGCCTGCTACGAAAAGGAGACAGGCTAAACTTACGGTGACTGGCGGTAGGTTTCAGGAAATGAAAAGCCATCGCTCACTCCTTCTTTACAACCTAAAAAATAGGAAACCTACAACCACCAAACAACGAAAAGACAAAATAGAACATAACAACAATGAGCGATGCTGAGCCGGAAGTAGGTAGAGAATGGAGGGAGAGTTTATGCGTAGGTTTTTGTTTTTTTGGGTTTCCCTTGGTTTTGTTCTATGAGACTTTCTGGAAATGTTTATGAGTGATCAAGGTTGAAGCTCATGCTGTACACTGTCGGATGGAAACATAATCTTAAATATATTTTGGATATTTACCACTCTAGACGGAAACGTAGGGACCGTTTTTTCTTCATGTTAGTACCCCAAAGGTCCTTAAATTTCCGTTCAGCGTTGAGCATGAGAGCCCGTATCTCCTGAAACAGGCTGGCCAGAAGAGGTGGCTGTAGTACGGTAGAGTTCCCTCTATAGCACCGGTTGAGAAGTGCCAGTTGCCCGCTGTACGTGCGTGTGGATTCGCTCGGCACAGATGCGAACAACCAGTAGTGGCAGTATGCAGAGTAGTGCCGGTTGCCGCTACAATATATAGCGGCAGGCACATTCCGGCGTTATAAATGGGCCACTACATACCGTATGAGCAAAGACGTCAGGAGACGACCGCTTTGGGCTCTATCAGTCACACCTTTCGGATATCACCAGACGCGTTCTACGATAGACGTAGCGCTTTTTGGCTATTTGTTTCTGAAAAACGGTGCTCCTTAACACAAACTCGTGGGAATGTCACTTTTTTTTTGGCAATACGAACGTTTTGTACACCTAGGCCATGAGATAGTCCATCGGGTTGCACTTTCAATTTTCTCGAAATCGGTTTTTGGGTGTGGACAAGACCTCCTCATGTCAGGAGCCTTAGAAAAAAAAAGGGCGCACCTCTACTGTAGCATGTGTCCACACTAAAACTATTACGGGGTGCCATAGTAAACAGGACCTACGGTACACACAAAAACCTATATATTTCCCTATTTTTACTAACAATATTTGGTCCTGTTTACTATGATCCCCCGTAATAGTATAATATTGAGTCTAGACGGTCGTCCACCACAGGCGGCCTAAACTACCGTCTGCTGACATCTTTGAGCATGAGCGCCACAGGTTCGGTAAGACACCGCCGGCAAGGCCCTCGGGCGCGTGCTGCTGAAGACGCCGCTCTCCGTAGTTAGGGATTTTGCAAAGTTGTACCTCATGCTTCGAAGTACTGCTATTACGGGGGAGCATAACCTAATAATCAGGACCAAATATAGTTGGTAAAAACAGAGTTATATACCAGGTATATATTACGGGGGGCCATAGTAAACAGAATAAAATATTGTTAGTAAAAATACGTATACATATATATATACCTGGTAGGTTTTTGTGTGTACCGTAAGTCCTATTTACTAACAGAATTAAATATTGTTAGTGAAAATATGTATACATATACCTGGTAGGTTTTTGTGTGTACCGTAGGTCCTATTTACTATGGTCCTCCGTAATAGGTTTTTGTGTATATCGTGGATTCTGATTACTATGGCCCTCCGTAAATCTACGGAGGACCATTCGTAGGAATCAGGACCCTGGACATACATAAAAAAGCTATGCCTGGTCACCTGGTATATGATTACGGAGGACCATATAAATAGTAATCAGAACCCACGAGATACACAAAAACCTATACCTGGTATATTGTCACGGAGGACCACAGTAATCAGAACCCACGATACGCTCAAAAATCGATATTATTCCCCTGTTTTGACTGTCCATAGTAATCAGAACCCACGAAATACACAAAAACCGATATTATTCCCCTGTTTTGACTGTCCATAGTAATCAGAACCCACGAAACGCACAAAAATCGATATTATTCCCCTGTTTTGACTGTCCACAGTAATCAGAACCCACGAAAATACACAAAAAAAACTATACCCTGCTGGTACTATAATATTACGGAGCACGAGCGATCGAAGTATTACACGCAGCTTTCAAAGGTGAGCTTCGACGAAATTCTCGATCTCACAGCTGAAGTGTCAGTTTATTTTCTGCTATAATATATTACGGGAGACCATAGCAAACAGGACCAAATATTGTTAGTAAAAACACGTAAATATATAGGTTTTTTGTGTGTACCGTAGGTCCTGTTTAATATTATCCCCAGTAATATTTCAGAGGACCTGAGTAATTAGAACCCACGATACGCACAGAAACCTTTGTACCTGGTATATATTCCCCTCTATTTACTAACCCTTTTTGGTCCTGAATACTACTACTGTATCCCCCCCCGTAATACCGTACCAAGGTATACGACAGATGCAGTGCATAGCACACCCCTTCGGACGAAATTCAACGTAGATTTTCCCGACGATCGGTAGAGTGCAAACAAACGCCGAGCGACGTGCCTATGGAAAGATCTCCACGAGATCTTCCGAAAAAAAGCCGGTATTTTCGTTGTTTGTGCCCCCCCCTAGTTTTTGGAGGAAGTATGCTCTGAAATTCGTCCCAAGGGGTGTGTCATACACTGTCATGTACGGTAGTAGGTAAAGGTCAAAGGTTGATCATAATTGGGCTGGGATTGGGCTTAGATCAATTATGCTAGGGTCGAAGTTTGATCTTGATTGGGTCGAGAGTAGGCTTATACCAGGTAGGTATCTACTTTGCTAGCAATTATTTCAGCATAACTGTTCGTTTTTGAAACCTTAACAATACCGTAATTGGGTTTGTTTCGAGCATCAAGAGCATATTTTGGGGTGAAACATGGTAATTATTTTTTGAAACCTTAACAATACCGTAATTGGGTTTGTTTCGAGCATCAAGAGCATATTTTGGGGTGAAACATGGTAAT
>JBBMKB010072666.1:0-13820 GCA_037833945.1 Alaria marginata | reverse complement strand
GCTACTCGTCATCCTACCATACATCGAACTCCCTAATAGATCCAGCGTACGTATCATGCTAGGATCATCAACGAACAGTTCCGAATGCAACTACCAGAACGTCACGAGGATTGATGCATGATACGCGCCCTACCTACTACTGTGGATCTACGACGTCTCGAGTCCACACCCTCAGACGGTACACAAAAATAAATTAGGGAGCGAACAACAAAACACATGGAAAGGGGCGGAAGACGGAGACACACGGGATTAAAGGGAAACCGGTTAGGTAAGAACTAGCATATCGGCGGTGGTAGTACCGCAATCGTTTCCAGCACTTCCTCTTCGGCGAATGTGGTGAGCGCAAACAAAGATCGAAGGAAAACAAGCGGTGGTCGTACTGGTTTTATAGCTCTGACAGCTTGTACCCCTTCGACGGCCTGGTGCCTTGCTATCCTGTCTGCTGTCTCCGTTTTTTTTTGCGTTAACCGCGGTTTACTGCACCCCCCGACCCCCCCCCGCCACTACTACACTTGGGATTGGCCGCCGCATACCACGTGTTGAAGGGTCTGCTCGAAAGGCGCTCCGAGCTGTTTTTGGCCTTCTGTACGTGCCACCTTCCCATGAGATGTTCGGTCCCTCCCAGGCCACTCGGTACCACTTGTCCGCTTTCTTTAAGGCATGGACCCCACATATTAGGTAGGACACCGAACGTTGGTGGTGAGTCTTCCGTGGAGTCTTCGGTGGATGGACAAACATCTAGGTCGTCTCTCAGGGTTTCAAGCAAGTTTATCGGATGCCTGCTCGGTCTCGGTTTTATCCGCCAGTAATCTCCGCAAACGTGATCCGACTGGGATGTTTTCCAAACGAGTGCGAGAAAACATTGTTTTTGTTGTTGTTCTCACATTAACTGACATAAATAATTAAGTCTGTGGTCAGAAGACAGACTCCAGTCACTCCGCAGTGGCAGGATACCCCTCTCAGGGGGAAAAATAAAACAAACCTAAAGTGGGAACGAAAATATAATAGCCGAAGCAAACCGTACATCCGCCAAAAAATATAACAACGAAATCGGAAGTCAGCGTACGTACGTATGAGGCCTATACTGGTAAATACTTTTCTAGACTCGCGACTGAAGCTGACTCTAGACTTCACCGCATGCCACATGCCACCGAGGAAACATACTCAGCTAGTGTATAGACCGTACTATAAAACACATATTAAAGAAAGAAAGGAAAAAAAGTAAAGAAAAAATAGAAATAGCATAAGAAGAAAGATAAACTAATACGTACCTGGTACGTATGTACGTAGCAATGTCACGTAGACTCGCCAGCAGGGAACACTTATATATGTATTGTTAGAATTCTGCATAGCCGCATGGTTGGTATGATCGGCATTCACCAAAGCATAGACCGCGAGACATGTCGGGTCACGGCCTAAATATTGTATTGTTAACACTGCAACGATCCGTATAACAGAGGTATTATAGACGTCAGCCGCCTCGCAGGCATCCTTCTTCAAGTTCTTGCCGCCCAAACGAGTCGTCAACATGTAGTGAGGAACAACGTACTCGCGGAAGACATCTCCGCGAGCTCACGCCAACAACGCCGTGCACACCAAAACCATATATTCACACCTTTAGTTAAGGGGCGTCCGAAGATGAAAAAAACGACAAGCCGCATTATTTTTTGTCGACAGATTGGGGTACTGAAACCGAGCGAACATCAATAATAATAAAAATATAACACAAATGTATTTAATATTTCATACTGGCATCCCAACCGTTATCCAAAGTACGGTTTTCCTTCTTAACCTAAAAGGGTGTGGTTTGTCGTTATTTTCTATTCCACTCGTCTCCTCGCCTTCGAGGCAGATGGCAAGTCCGCACGAAAATAAAATTAAAACCCACAGCACCACGACCTATCGACGCGCTTGCAGGTCGAAGGGAGGGTATCACACATGGTTGTTGTGAAACCAGAAGCGGTATAAACACGAGATCACACATTTCCTCGCCGAAGTTTCAAGATCGTTTGCTCGTCAGCGTTAAGAGAGAGCCAGCACCGACTTTAGCGGAAGGAGATAATATTCTACGCCGGTTCACACAGCATGCCTTGCAGTCGTGTGTACATAACGCTCTCCTCCAGGAGATGAAAGGGGGAAATCTTAATATGTGGCACAGCAGAGGGAAAGGGCTCGAAAATGCCTCGTGCACGCAGTCCCAGTGTATGTGTAGCATCAAACAAAAACGATCGGAAGGCAGATGCTGCTTGGCGCGAAAACTGCGCACAGTCACCTTGCAGCGTAACACGATGAGGCATGGGGTATATTGGGTGTACATTCACCTGCCTGTCGTATTTGCTATTTTTTGCGCACTTGTAGATGGTTGATCCGTCCAAACAGCTTATAGTTGCCTCGGCATATGTTTACAGTGCGATGGAGAGACGCCGAAGTGTGTTGGCGCCAAAACAAACCTGCACGAACGAATGTCCCGATTTTAAGCCGCATCGCATGCATGCGTGTGTGTTGTTTACATTGCACTGGTATTTCCACCTGTCTACATCAAGCACAACCGGTGTCTCCGCCGGTACCTCGTGGGGAGACGACCCATAGGGCCACAGACTACGACACAGATGAGGTTCACAGTTTACACCGCAAATTCGGCAGCGTGATTCGGCCATGCGCTGGCAACTTTAACATATACGAAGAGGCAAAAAAGATACGCAGGCCAGCACTGACCGGTGTTTGCAGGGCAAAAAAAAGGATGAATGTGGAACAATAACAAAACAATACATAAAAACAGATACACACAAAGTCCTAAGTTAAAATCAAGAAGGCGTTGGGGGAACTCAAGGGGTACCTACTGAAGAAGAGCAAACTGACACAACGCCAAACCGACAGCCAGAAACTCAAGACACGGCAGGCGACACCACCCAAGTGAAGCGGGGGCAGCAACCTTACTCGGTTCCGAGTACACTCATTGAAGGGGTAGGTGCATTGTAGTACGGCGTATACCCTGATGCTAACAGTTTATGACGACAGTAATACCCCACACTCTAACGAGCGTAAATCATAAAGCAGGTACCCCTTAAAAAACACAGCAGCCAAGCAGATGACTGCCATCGTTAATAGTGCACAGCACGCAGAGGACACACCAGGCGGCGATGCTCCTCACCCTCGGGTAGCTGCATTGAGGACATAGTTAGGGTCCTGCCCGGACGCCACCTTGGTGGGCCCATCTGCTTTGTGTGGTAGTTCTGCCTGGTCTATTATTTACGTGCTACGGGCACAGAGGCAGCAGGTTTTTGTTGTTTTTATTTCCTTGATGACGGGGACCCTTGACCTAAAAACTTCGGAATACCATTCCATTTTTGCAATATGCAGTTCTTATATAGATGGGCCACGAGTTTGCTCATGGGATTGCACGTTCAACTTGCTCGAAAAATGATTTTGGTGAGGTATAGACCTCCTCAAGTGAGGAGCTTCAGAAACAAAGTGGTGAACCTCTATCGTAGAATGTGTCGCCAATTCTTCTCGTCAGATAGTGTGGGATGAAACAGTGCCAAACACCTCCCGCGGTCGGTGTATCCACCCTTCCCAAACTGTATTCTAAATATATATCCTATAGTGTGCATGGTCAACGCTGTGTCTAGACGAACCTGCCCAATACCTACAAATACGTAACTCCTTCTCATAACAACGGCGTGTTTCCGAATGCCGCTTTCAAGCGTCTTTGCTCGCTCAAAGAGAATTCGTTGAGTTCGCGGTACTGCTCCTCTGTTACGCTTGGTACCAGACCCTCGCATCCTGAACCGGGAGCTTCTACCTGCATCGATCTCATGTACGGTGCAGGACACACCAAATACTGCCCGGGCCATTTTATATACGCCCCTGCCTTACCTTGGTACGGTTGCACAAGTGCTACGCCCTGGCGGTTGTTCGATTGATCATTCACTGTGTCACAATTGAAAGTGTGCTTGAAGGGCGTTCTATACAACTTGCCGCCATTTTAGTTAGTGTGGTCGTTGCCAAGCTCCCTAAAACGTGTCTTGTATGACGGCCTTACCTAACTACGTCGAACGCGCCGGTGGATTGTGACATTGAATGCGACAACTTATTTTTGCGGATTTGTTTAGCTGACGCTCTTGAACCGGGTGTCTCATGAAAACATGAACTCCACACTACTGCAGGGCGGGCCCGCCAACCAGCTTCTGCAGTTATTCTCTGGCGGGAGGCGGGGAGAGGGGTGTTTAGGGGGGTCGCAACTTCTTTGATGTAGTATCTTAGAGGTTGTGATACAGACTACCTGGTGTGGCGCAGATGCATGGTGTGTGATTATCACGGGCATCAAGCTATGATTTGTGTGTTGGATCTCAGATAATCAGTTTCAGTAGACTTTTCACGAACCATTTTACTCGCGCGCTAAACTGCAGAGGTGTGCCGTAAAACCTGCTCGGGTGATATGTGCACGACTGTATACGGGAACTGCCTATAATAATCTCTCCTTTTCTTGCTGAAGGCCTATAGCTGTTGGTGCCGTCGACGAGACTTCTTACTCTTCTCCTCGCGCGGAATACAATCCTCGCGACAGGGAAAGCCACCTTGGGCATTGTTCTGAAATGCGGACCTGGACTGTAGAACGTTTTACTGTGCAATTGCAATAGGAAGGGGAGTGTTGCGGTTAATGTTTGCCGTTCGATACTACATGCCTCGAAACACACAGAGTACAAATTTATCTGGCGCCCTTTCCGAACGAATATGAACTGTCAGTTGACGCGTTCACACATATAGCAGGATTGCGTGCTCCTCATCTCTTACAACAAACCACAGAACCACGGCAGATTGGAGCCAACCTTTATACTAAGACTGACTTGCCTCTCTAAACGACGATCACGACTTACCAAATTCATAGACTGAATCCCCCAACAATGACCGATAGCGCAAGTAACCTTGAGGTCAAAAAGGTAGAGAAAATAACCTCGCCGATGTCCTCAGCGAACGGTCCTCGTGCCGACCGCAATGCCACCGCGCTGCATTATGCTGGGGGCGGCCATGTACGTTGGGTGAGGCCCAGCTGTTAAAACGCAGTGAACTTAAATGCGGTTGCGAAAATGGACTCTTAACAGCCGTTGATGTGATGAAGATTGAAATCCAGCCACCCATCGTCCGCATTTCGAAATGTCCATGGAATTCACTTGGATCATGTCGGGTGCTGCCAATAGTGGTCTGCCACAAACCGCACCGAAGCAATGAGTTCACCCTGTCTTTGATATTATCGATGTCGTTGAACTGCCACCAGTATACCCAATATGACACCACAGAGCGTCCTGCTCCGGCAGGTCTTGTGTTATACGGGTTCTGACCACGAGAAGCCCTCAACCCACAATTTTTGGCAGGTTCATCCGCCTTCGACTACGGACAAAAAGTAGCCGTCGGGACGTGATGAATTTTTGGGAAGAGATGGCTCAGGTGTCTAGGGATCCAGGCTCCCCACTCCACGACCTTGCTCCACAGTACGTGATGGTTTTGTTTCAACACTTGGCTGTGCTCGAAAACATGAGGAAGACCGAGAGCGGACGCACCAAGAATCTTACACAGCGGAGGCGCTTAGAAGCTACCTTCCGTGACAAGTTCAACCTAACGGCAGACCAGTTCATGTGCATCACAGCCATGTACGATGTAGGACAGATAGGGAATGTTTACGCTGCCTACGAGGCATCGCTACTGCCCTCAGAGCAGGAGGCCGCTCCTCTGCCGGAGGAGGGGGGGGCTGTTGCTTTTGTTCGCAAGTATTACGAGTCGGACAGGATCACATGCTGCGGCAGTAGGCTTCAAGCACGCTTCATAGTCGCCACGGCCTACGAACGCGACGATTGCTACGACACTAGGCACGTGGTTAAAACCTGCAGAGCATGCAAGACTCGGTACTACCTCAACAAGAAAGTAGGGGTATCAGATTACGAAGGAAGAAAGTGTTTTTGGCACATTTTTTACCCTTGGACGGACGGCAAAGTACCGCCATACATCTCCTCGAAGTCGGGGAAAACGATCATCTCGGCCGACCTGTTGACGGATGTGGCCATCATTCAGTGCAAGACGAGGTGCGCAGGATCATTAGCTTAGGATTAATCTCCTGGCCACCTTCTCGTATATTGGCCCATTTCACCTACGGCACATAAAAATGCACCAATGCGACCTTGCATTTAGTGACAGCCCCCGCTGCAGTGCACACAATGAATGGCATTACGTTCATAATGAGAATGGTTTATCAGCGCTACTTATTCATGAAATCAACTTGGTATACTACGCGGAGCACAGCGTAAACGAGTTGGCTAACCTTGCGCTGCCTGCCGAAAACAGGGCGGGCTTCGAGACAATCGCAGGAGCCCTCAATGCCACCGTGCGACGGCGGAGGGAGGCACGTACATCAAGCCTCACTGGTTCTATTCTGCTGGAGTGCTGGAGCATTCTTGCGCTGCTCAAGCTTCGTCAAGGTGTCGGTGATAACCTTTTTCCAGCTCCCAAACGTGACAGAGAGCCTGAACGCGACGATCGTAAGGTATGACGGCTCATAGTCGCTCATAGTGTCAAAAAATTGTAACACGTCGAGTTCTGCGTACACTATCTATTTCGTGTTTGGCCGTGTGTGGCCGCCACCCATCCCTTAAGCTCGCGATCGTTTTCTTGTCACTATCTGATATTGAAAATATTCCATGTCACATCCGTCAAAATTCCGAATCTCCTCGTCTAAGACGTGACCTCTCTCCTTGGCCTGTCTCCTTGTACAGTTTGCATATAGCCTTATTTAGGTGTGTCCTACTCTCTTGCCTGCGCTGCCGGGTGGGCAGCTTTGTGCACCCTGTGTTGTTGCGTCTCTATCGCTACGGCACCTTTAACTTGTGGTCCAGATTGTCTTCCCATTAACGATGCTAGACTTGAAGCGTTTTACGACAGAGGTACCATTTCTTGCGTTTTTATTTTCTGGATGACGGGGATCATTAACCCAAAATCGTCGGAATGTCATTCTATTTTCGCAGTATGCTTTCTTTGTATGGATGGGCCACGGGTTAGTTGATCGGATTGCACTTTCAGTTTGATCAACATCAAATTTTCGGCGAGGGTATAGATTGAGGAGCTCTAGAAAATAAAAGGTGAACGTCTATCGTAGAATGTGTCACTTGTTTGTTTGCTCCAAGCCACTACCTTTCTCCGCTACTACCTTTGGGCGACGGTCTGTTGCCAGACGCCCCTTTCCTCCGTTCACCCTAGGGCTACGTCCTATTCTCGATATATAGGGTTAGGGTATGTCCTCGTAGCTCTAGGACGGAAAATCGGAACTGGCTGCGGCATCAGCCAGGAACCAGGATATTACTAGGATTTTGGTCGCGGCAACACGTTTACTCGGTTTGGCTTTACTATTACTAATAGAGCTAAAATGTTGTCGGTTTTGGGCCGCGGACCTTGGGCAATGTTTGGGTCAGGGCTCGTAGGTTGGCCCAGGAAAAATCCAAACTCCGCACAAGATATTGGGTGATACTGGCGTGTACGGAATACTGCGGTACACATGGCGGTTATTTTGTCCCTGAGGCCTCGGTTGTGCGAGTACGAAGCAAGTACGTTGTACACAATAAGCTAAACCAAAACTCAAGGATGATATATTCGAATTATACATATATAATATGAAGATGCCGACTCGCGCTGAAACGCGACGTGACGTGCAGTTATCCATGAAGAAAAAGGCCACCAGATATTTTGTTTTAGTTTTTGTGTTTATACTCACTCAGCAGAAAACACTCTCCTTGTGCACATCGTAGTGGCGCGCTAGACTCTTCTTGGTAGGGTGGTCGCTTATTGGCAAGGTGTTTGTTGCATGAATGCAGTAAGTAATGATGTTCTTGTCGTTGACAATTCACGCCTCCCCTCCATTTGGCGTATGTGTACTGAATGTCGGGCACCTTCGGATAATGTCAGGATCGATTACCAGAGCCCAATGTAAATTGGTTTAGTTGTGCTGGTACCTCACCACGAGACCACGATTCTCGCGTTCGTATTGGATGTCGGAGTGATCTTACGTCAATAGTATTGGTTTTATTTCTTCGAAAACGTGTGTGACAGCGCCGTTGCCAACAGAAATATATGCCAGTAGCAATGCAGCAACAGCACTGTGGTGCAGATTGGGACAAATAGCATACTTAACGGTATGTTACCCCGGCGTTTCTTCGACGCACGCGCGAGTCGCTACCCTCACTCTTATTCGGAGGTCTTCATTGAAAGGTGCTCTCCTCATTTCGCGGAACACGCCGCCATCGAATTGTCTGTTACTCAGGAAGCATGGACGCGGTCTGTACATCGGAAACGCGTTCGAGTACAAATATCTTTCACCCTGTTGGGTCAGTAGGTGACACCTTCACGTTTGACGTCGTCAAGGACACGGGTTTGGATTTCACTTCGAACGTCTCTTATATTGACACACTTGGGTCCCCAGAAATTGGAACGAAGTTTGGGTAGGCACGTACGACCGCACACGGATAAACCGACACCCGATACGTCTTAAATATACCGCCGTTCCGGGAGAGGGGGAGTGTTGTAAGGTATATCCTGGGCTGGGTAGTCGTTCGATCTATTACCCCGTGGGTTCAGTAGGTAACACATTGACAGCTAGAGTAGGGCGGCCTATACAAGGCAGTGTAGTGCACGGAGATTTCGACCGCATTATCTCGAAATACCGCCCTATTGGAGTTTGGGCGGTTGGCCGCAGCGGTGGGCTTTTGGTGGTATCCCAATAAGTCCGTTACCGCCCCAATGAGTACCTAAGGCGTTTTAAGGTGAAACACAGAGTGCTCCCGACCCAAAACATGACCTATAGGGCCTCACGAAGAGGGGTATTCTACGCACCATCGGAGAAGGTACAGCGTTGCAGCAGTGCCAGTGCTGAACCCGGTGAGTACGTGTTATGTCAAACACACACCAACGCACAGCAGAGCAAACGGGACAAAAACATAGCGGAGAAGACATTTACGTTCCTACAACCTACCGCCTTATATACGGTGCGTTCCTATAAGTTACGATAGTCGCCCTCTTCGCATCTTTTAGATTAAGATTATACAGCCAATTTGAACCGCCCGTTTTCTCGAATGACCGCCTTATTCAGACCACCTTCTATAGCCCCCCCCTACTGTATCCTGAATCGTCATTGATTCCTTGTTGTTTTGCTCCCCCGACTTTTAAATTTGGAAAATAAATCATTCCAGTCTAAAAACAATCCTATTGAAGTTTATTAAGAAATGGGTCTTGGAAGCTAAGCAAATGACTTATCTCTGCAAAATCTAGCCAACAGGCGGGGGGGGCGGGGTCGAAACATGTCAGCTGTGTTCTTTCGAAATATTTTACCGACAGAGCTTCCGATGTTGTTATTGTACGATTGGCCGACATTGCTCTTGGACAATTTACCGAGATCGCGTCCGTATACCACCAAGGCGTCGTGTGCTGCCACCCCATCCCGTCAACCAACTAATTTACCACTTTCTCCCATTTCTGGCGGCTGAAAAAGGGGAGCCTAACCCATACCACCCCTGGATAAGGCCCAAACCATGTTCAGCTTGCGGCGGCCAGGACGGTCCCTCCTTGTGCCGAGCTGCCGTTCGAGTATATTCGCTGTGCTCACTTTAATAAAGCAAATTGAAGCACGGAGAAGGTATATAACCCAATAGGCTGCCAACGGCCGGACATTGTCTTATGATCAGCTCGAAAATATGAAGTGGCGCTGCCGCCGCTTGTGCAGGCGCTTTGGTTTGTAGATTTATACTGCCTGATGTGGCCACAAGACACCCTTCTCGAAGCTGTGCTGTCGTATCTCGCGTGAGCGTCAAATGGTTCGGGGAGACACTCTTGTTTCCGTACAGTAGACCGTCACACGGAAATTGTTCTTAAACTCAGGCTGGAGAATGTCTTTGAACAATACATTTGTCTCGTAAAAAAACGGCTATGCACTATCACGTTGGACCAGGCCCATGCTTGTGGTATCCACCGGCCGGCGAGGAACTCGTCGTGGAACACCCTAAAGCGGTTTGGATCATGGACTTCGCTGGGGAGCAGTCTGCGGCAAACAACTGGCATGGCCTACGGATGGAAGTAGAGGAGGAGGCAGATACCATCTGGGCAAGAGTTGGATATACAAAGCATTCGTGCAACACCTTCCGACAGGAGTTCGCGTCGGGAGGGTACCTTTACAATGTGCAGGCGGCCGTCGTGGACGGAATTACAGCCACGCGTCACCCCAAGTGCGCGGTTTACAGCTGCACGGCGGACCTCCCTGGATTGGGTGGCCAAATGTAAGAGAGAACGCGAGGACACCCACGCTCGCAAACACATTCGCCCCTGTATGCCGGACGAATGGGAAGTCGCCCGTGCACTATGTGGTCGCTAGCGATCAAGGAGCCACTCAGGAAATTTTTCGTTGTGCATTCTTGGACCCATCGACCAATACAACAGTTGTATTGTCTTTGGGGCAGACACTGTACTATTTGTTGTACAGGCTGGTTCACGTTAAAAGCTGCCATATTGCAAGGCCAATGTTCGAAATACACAAAACTAAATGTGGGGGGTCTTAGTATCGTTTTAACGGGAATTGAAACGATTATCCGTCTCCACGAATCGTCCACACCAGCTGTGGGCATCGGGGCCACCCCGTCGATCGTGCCCCTGGAAACGCCCTAACCCCCATAAAGGCGGATACACCTCATGAGCGAGGCCCTCCAAGACGAAACTGCCCTGAGTCGGTGAAGCCGCTCTGTCGACCCGACAAAGACGGCTCTTGTGACCCTCGGCTAACCCTACGATAACCCTCTGGCCAGGGAACGACTCAGGGGATGGCCTTTTTCTATCCTGTGCAGTGGCAGGTGGCGGTGGGGCCGGCACCGGAGTTGCCGCTGCGCTTGCTCGAACTTGTTTTTGGTTGTACATTTTGTGCACATTGTGAAACGAGTATTTATCTATTTAGCCGAAGCGGAAGATATTCCTAACGAGCCTTAAATAAATCTGCGGATTGGGATTGCCGAGATTGAGGTAACAAATATCAAGTTAGTAACAGCTTTGAGAGGTCGTCATGTCACAATGCATCGGCGGCTTGGTTTTGGGAGAGCTCGGTTTATGGGACACGCATTCTACGACCGAAGCACATAGGTATGTATTTCGGAAGATCATAACTTGAGGAGGTCTATGCCACACTGAAAAAGTTATTTTGAGGCAAACTGAAGGTGCTATCCGATGAACAGACCTGTGGACCATCTATACAAAACCAGAAGTTGCAAAAATGTAACGACATTTAGAGGAATTTGGGTGAAGGAGCCCCGTAAAACAGAAAGGAAAAACGCCAAAAAGTGCTACCTCTATCGTACAACGCGTCAGGAGTCTTGTGTCGGCAAGAGCTTGGTGACAGTACTCTGGAGCCTTGCTTTGGCAAGAGGGGTAACTAAGGGTGTTTTGTGTTGGTGGGAGCTTGGTCACAGTGCGTCGGGCAACAGCTTTGGCGTAACTACCGTTCTTGGATATCGTGTGTTGGAAATACCTTGATCACAGTGCGTCGGTGACTCGCCCAACTGCGGTAACTAAGTTTCACGGAGTCATGTGTTGAGTATGAGCTTAGTCACAGCGCGCCATTGGCTTGTTTTCTGCAACGATTAAGTTTTCGGGAGTCGTGTGTACGTTTGAGTTTATTCACAGTGGAGCGGCGGCTCTGCTTTCGCCAGGAAGTGAGGTCTCCGGAGTCGTGTTACGAGAACAGTTTGACCACAGTGAGTCGGGGGCTGGCTCGGGCAAGAATTAATGTCTGACCCTCGGGAGAAAGGGGGGGAACAGAGCTTGGTAATAGTCCACCCGTGCCTCCTTTAGGGGAGATATCAGGGTGTATTTGGGCGAGCTTGGTCGTAGAGCGTTGGTGGTAGCTTCTCAAACAAATTGGTATGTTGTGTCAGAAAGTGCGTCGAACAATCACATTTGATATTGTTATCCTACAAAATATCAACTCTTGAATAAGAGGACTACCGCTTGTGGAAGAGGCGACAGTCAACAGATTACAACTGAGCGCAGAGTCATCCCACGGTAGGGGTTGCACTTTTTGTGGTCAAACGTTCCTGACCGGTGGAGCTCCTGTAGTGGGAAACTACCGGTTGGTATGATCATTTTACGAGTGTATTTGTTTTGGGATTAGCGGATAGGAATCCTGACCGGGTTGCGCGAACGAAAATATTGGAAGTCGGGATTCGAGTGAGATACTAAGCTCCTCATGTCAGAAGCTCAGGGACTTCTTGCTGCACCCCTAGCGTGGGATGAGTCGGCGTGCAGTGATGACCGTTTCCGCACTACGTCCGACCCTTCGCTGCGTGTGTTATGATTTCGGAAGGTACTGCGCCACACACGAGGAGGCATTCGGAAATCTTTGCGCTGTCACAACGCCAGCACTTTGCCAAAACCCGCACCAGCCGAACAGACGAACGTGTGCTATCCATTCCGCGATGGAGAACACCCTTTTGCGCCACAACTCGCTGGGTGGGTATCACGTGACTCAACAAGCACTCGCGGAAGGCAATGCACCCGAGGTGAGTCACCTCCAAGCTTTGGACTCGTGCATGTGTAGTTCGTGACCTGTTCGAAGCGGGTGGCCGATAACCAATGGTCTGCGCCGGAACTCAGATATTGTTTTGATATTGTATACCTACCTATAGGAAAAGACCATGCAGGAATAGCAAAAACTTGGGGCTACTTAAGGGCCGCGGTATCGGGGGTGAAGCTGGCTTTTGTTTTAGCAGTACCTATGTAGTCCGTCGTTACAAGACAAACCGCCACGATTTAATGTTCTTGTGTGATGCATATGTGGGGGTCCAGCATTACCGTTTTAATGCAACACATTACGAGCCATAAAATAATGGAATCATCGATCCAAGCCCAACTACACAAAGCACGGGAATCAATACTGACAGGTGGCATTCTAGCGGTGAGTTCAAAATATGCCGTCGCCAGACTGAGGCCATCCATGTCTAAGCCTAAGTTGCACGGAGCTCGTGCGGCGCCAGTTCAATGCCATGATGTGGAGTTATTGGCTTGCCCTCTTACTGTATACCTCCATTGACATCGGTATATGATGGACTCATTCCGCGTCCATCGATATGTCCTGCTACGCACAATAGCAGAGCCATCCTACGGTAGGGGTGCGGCAATAAGCCCCTGAACTCCTGACATGAGGAGCTCAATATCTCACCGGAAACATGACCTCCAAGATTTGCGTTTGCGCAACCCGATCAAAAACAATGTCTATCCGCTTGTACTAAATTCTCGCGTAAAAAATATCACACCAACTGGTAGCTCCTCACTTCAGGAGCTCAACGGGTCAGGAACGTTTCACCCCAAAACGTGCAACCCCTACTGTGGGATGACTCAGCGGGTCTACTTGAGCCACGAAGGATAGACTTGGAAATACACGCGTCCCAACCCGATATGCAGCCACTAAGCCTGCGTGTAGTGGACATCACAAAATGTGCTTCAGTACAAATTACGGCGAGACCCGAGTTTGTTCCTTTTCTGCCGGTGTACTGTGTGTTCTACCTGCAACTACAGTAACAAGTAGCTGTAGGTATCGCGTAACCCCCCTTGGAACGCTGCTGTTGCACTTATGGAGGACATTCTGCAGGCCAGTAAAACAGCCCGTGGGTCACACCTGCCCGTAGCATGCAAATTGTCCCGTGACTATCCTCTTGTGCATTCACTACAAATAGCACTCCCTTCGTATCTTGGCGTTACCCTCCTTATTTTAAGCATATCTACAGAGTCATCCCACGGTAGGGGTTGCA